>WJEZ01000456.1:0-28051 GCA_009869925.1 Thalassaphorura encarpata
AATTCATTTACTTGAGTTGAATTAAAATTGAGAAAGTTGGTGTGTTGTGTTTCACATACAATATTTTACGGTTATTCCTATTCCTCATGAAATGAATAAGCGATGCGATAATAAAACCAAAGGCGAGGGAGGGTGAATCGGATTTATTATGAGATTCGATTATGAAGCCCAAGGATTAATCCGGCTTAAATTTGAATAGCGGATGATGGGGTTACAACTTTCTCCATGGCATGGCATGGCCTGGATCAACCCTTCGAGACAGTCTGTCAGTTGGTGGTGTTTGAAATTAGAAATAACATGCGGATGGTCATGTTTCCAGCTGCCTTAGCAGGTCGCATACATCTGCATGACTCATGTGTCATTTCACTCACTCTCTACGCACTTTAGTCAGTTGGGAATGAAATGAAATGAATCAATGGGGAAAATAAAATACTACTCATCATCCTATCACTATCACTCTGCGTGTCATTTCATTGATTTTCTCTCATTTTAATTTAACGGACAAATCAACCAGGATTTGAGCTAAGGGCAAATCCATCAACTACAGATGCATTAAAATTTAAGATTTACGTGGTGACACAGAAATAATTTGGCAAAATAATATTTTACACGGTCTTATGAATAAAATCTCAAAGTTTGGATAGCAAAATCTGATAAATATGAGAAAAATTTGGCAGAATGGATCATTTTGATGCGACAGAGAAGCCAAAATACCGAATAAAATTTCAGTTGACGGTTTGTGACACAATGCAAGAATCTGTACATTTTCTGCAGATAAATTAGTGCTTTGTAAGATTCCTAAGGATAATGTGGACAAAATTGATAAATTATCGGGGAAATAAGTTCTAGAGAAAGCAGTATAGAATTTTAACATGAGTTTTTGAACTCGGCGAAGCTTTTAATATTTTTGTTAGGCTGTGTCGCAATGCACCCAGTGCAATAATGCTCATTTTTTTCTTTCTGTTATGCAATATTGGGAATCTGTTTTTGTTCAACCGGCACCGGTAAGGCCAAACGGTGGCAACGCAACGTGGAGTGGTATAGTATTGTATTGGGGTGTTTGTTGGATGACTAGGCCAGAGTTTAGAGTTAGCTTAGCGTTACGCACATAGTGCAGTGTTCTGAAATGTGTTTGCCTTTGCCTTTCGGAGTTTTATATATATTTTTTTATTTGTTGAGACTTGAGAGCATATGGTATCTGCAGCAGGAGGCTTGCTGCCAGCTTATCTTCTGGCGCGTGCCACCCGACTCAAAACCATTTAAAGAGAAACGGATGGAAGAAACACCTGGACGACAACTGCCAGCCAGCCAAGCCAACCCAAGGGCCCCGTGCCAACTGTCCCTTTAAAATAAAACCTGGCCTGGCCCTTCCATCCAAATCCTCAGGATAAGGATCCTCTGTCCTTTTCCTTTTCTTTCATGTTTTCCAACTTCTTTTTCTTAGCAAGGAAGATTGCAAGAAGAGCCTCAAGGAAGGCACGCGTTTCGTTTGCCAAGGAAAGAAGGGCTCACTCGCTCCTTAAGGGCACCCAAGGAACACGACAACAACTTTGGCCTCAGACTCACTCAGATTTCATACATTGAACAACCGGTCCAATTCTTCTTCCCATGTGGACCATATGGGGAAAAAGTCTCTGAAATGAATGAATCGGATACGGATGCGGAGGATGGCAATGATTTAAAAAGAAATCTTTAAAGGGTGGTTCAAATCTCAAGGATTCGATTGGGATCTTCTAAAGGACTCATACTCATAGTCCTACTCATCAACACAATCAGCATCCTTGGTCTCTGACAATCACGTTTCCCTAGGTTTCGATATTAGCTAGCCAAATCGGCAGACAGGATCAAAATCGACTGATGTGACCATATTTCGAAGATTTACAAATTCAAATACAAAACAATGGCAATTTTGTATAATGAAGCAAATAGCCCTTTGTATCACAAATATAATTGAAAATAATCAATTTTACCTTTCACCGTTGCTTTCACCGAACTTTAGTTTATTTTCTACTAGCCTAAATAGAGTCGCGTCAATAACAGAAAAGAATAAGATTTTATGAAATAATTATGCTAGACATGAAAATAAACAAATGCAAAGAAATTTCAGAAAGTAAGCTAGTAATTTTCTATTTAATTTTTACTAACTTCAGCATACATCCTGTAAATTTTTACTCACAATCCTTTTTATGCATAAATTCTCGTATTTTAAATCTAGACTGGGATTTTAGCTCATTAGACAGACCCGACTTAAAAAATGAAACCCGGGAATTTGATTTTGATTTGAGTTCCTGTCTGAGCGGAGTCTGACTTGATGTAAACATGCACTTCCTTCCGTTTTTTCATTTCCCTTCCCCTCCTGACTCACATTAATTAAATTTCGTTCCCTATAAGTCTAATGTGACCTAATTCTATAATTATGAGGATTCTTCGGATTTATGGTTGGTTGGTAGTAGTGTTCATGTGTCGGAATTGCGATGCATATTAGTGGCACGGTCCACCGGACAGTCTGTCAGTAGTCGGTGGGTCGTGTGTTGATGTCGTGTGTCACGAAAGCCAAAGCTAGAATCAGGACTGCTAGGGCTCTACTAGGCCTGGTGCTATCAGAAATCTTGACTTGACAGCCAAGCCAGAGCTAGACATCTGTGCTTTTAGCTTTTACATTGGAATCAGCCAACCAGGGAGAGTTGGGAACCACCTGGTCACAAAATGTGGCCGTATGCAATTTGCGTTAGGCAGCAAGGAGAGGGGCCTTAGCCTTAGCCTTAGCAGCCTTAGAGAAAAAAAAAGTCTTGGAAGTAGTAGTAGTAGTCGTAGTAGTAGTAGTTTCCGCCGTGCCGTGAGTAAAGTAATGTAATGTTGAATTATAATAAAAATAATAAAAGGGCTTTACATTGGCAGGCATTGCTTGGCTGGCTGCTATCCCCCTGACCAAGTATTGGTAAGGGGGATAACTTCTGTGCCTAGGCCTAGGTTCCCCACTACAACTACTGTCGGTCGGTCGGTTTAAGTTTTGAAAACATCTGTCCAACTTCTTTTTTCCAGCTTCACTTGAGCCAACTTGATCCCTTTCATTCACAGTTCGAAACAGAGCTTCCCCTCGTTCGTACCTCTGCTGCTACTGCTGCTGCTCCTCATTTTAACAGCCTACCAACTTCCCTCGAAGAGGAACACACAAATCCGGTTTTTTTATCAGAACCATATCTCCGAGTTTCGGTTTCGTATTCGTTACAAACGGGAACTCCGCATATCCCCAGTGAATCTGTGAGAGTTTTGAATTTTATCATTTAAAAAAGTGAAACTGTTTAACACCGAAATTCGGATCATTGTATTCTTGGAACATTGGACATTGGAAACTCTAAGGAATTAAATTATATTTTGTTATGTTGGAATCACAACCATCCCAGAAGCGACTGACGATGGGGGTCGTGGTCAATGGGCCATGGCCAATGAGTCAACCCATGCCACTCCAGAATGAATTTTGTAGTAATGGAAGTCCAGAGAAAAATTCAACTTCTCCGTGGATTAGAAGGATCAGAGTTCTCAAGTCACTCAAGAAAAGAATTGGATTAGGTGAGTGCTAGCTCCTTGCATTGTTTTTTAGACCAGAGTTATTATTTTAACCCTTCGATCAAAAAAGGCAAAGGCAGGGGTTGGTTTTTTAACCGTTCGTTCGGTTCCGTGAAACTTTGGACGACTTGTTCGAATCTTGTTCCGTGGGAAAAAAGGGACATTAGACATTTCCCTTTGCCCAGGCACAGGTAAACCTCGGGATTTCTAAAGACCAGGCGGGTAGCTACCCTGAGAATTCGGCCATTTTTGTACAAGCACAAGGGTCCTTAAGTCACCTTTCTTTCTTTATTCTTTCTCAATATACTAAGGGGAGAAATTTAATCGGGCAGGGATCCCATTTCAGAATTGCTCAACCTCATCAGAAATCTGAGCTAACAATTTGAATTTTATAAATATCCGATATGGTGGTTCCATAATTAAACTCATGGCAATTAAATCAGAAGCGAGCATTAATAGCCAGTCAACGAGAACCTGAATTTGAGAGCAATTAAAGTGAATTGATTGCACAGATGATAATTTGTCTCGTTGGGGGTTAGCCAATAAATTTGTTGACCATGATGATCTCTCGGGTGAAAAGGATTTGTTTTTGGCTGTTGGCTTGAGGAAGGAAAGGAGATCACGGTTGGTGGTAAGGATTCCTTGAGATTTACAAGGGCGAAATGGGTCAAAAGCTTCCATCATAACTCACCCAGTCAGACATCCATCCTGGGCTTTTGGTTCAAGTGATTTACAAAGTTGTAAATCATCGACTCACTATTCTTATACTCTCTTGAAGACTTACTTCTTCACCGAATCTATTGTATTAAAACTAGAAGTCCCAAGTGCAGTGGAGTTGATTGTTTTGAAGGTGTGTGCGTTGCGTTTTCGTCTTCCTTCCTTGCTCCTGATTCTTTTTTAGATTTATAATGCTCAGCTCAAGCTCAACTGATCAACTTTCACGTCTACTACGTATGCCTCAGTTAATAATGGTATTTATTTAACCGGACCGGTACTTTCCAAATACAATGGAATGGGATGGCCAAAAGATATGAGATGAGAAATGGCCCACAGCCCATGCCATGGCTTGCATTCCATCCCGCCCAACAATCCAATCTATTGCATTGCATTTGTATTTGCTCTGCTCTTTTTAACAATTCATAAATTGATCAATCTAATTTGATCATCACATTCACAACAATAGAAGGAGACAGTGGCAATAATTTATTTGTTGGTCCACTTTGACATTCGGGCAAGCCAATTAATTTTATCGGTAGGAATCTGGCCGTTGATTTCCGCCATTTGCAGTATTGATTTGATAATTTCAAATCCAAATTGAATTTCACACGTTTGAATGAGTTTATGCTCCAGCTGTCACCTGTTGAACCTCATAAGCACAGCACAGAATAGGTCTGTAGGCAGCAGCAGATGTCAAACCCCGTGTGGCAATTTCCGGGCATTCTGCTCACACCGGTTTCTGTTCCTCAATTCGGTTTTCGGGTTATTTTAGTTTCAGTCATTTTCCTCAACGAACAAGTTGTCTTTCTGGGCTGATTTCCCCATTTATGCCATGCATGCATGCACATTGCACTTACACTTACACTTAATGGCCAAGTTCACACATTCCATTGTTAATTTCATTTCTTCAACAATCATGTCATGCAAATGCATTCCTTATAAATGTGGTAATTTTCTCAAATTCTTAACTCAAGTGACGACGTGTGAGTAGTCCAAAGATAGGAACAATATTAGCATTAGGCGGACAATTGGAATTAAATGAAAATTTATTCAACCCACAGTCAGCCCACTTGTTAGTCAATTAGAATTCATATGTAGTACTTTCGTCCAAGTCCTGCATGACTCTTTTTTTCATCTAATTTCTGTTCTGTTCGTGTTTCCTAATTACCCCCATTTTAGTAGAGCAGTGTTGAATTTGAATTTGCATGTTCATTCTCTGAGTGAGTTTAGTTGGAATGGATGAACATGAACAGGTTGAGCCTAATGCTAAGGAATGCTCATCTGTCATCCGTCTTAAGCCCAAGACTTTGACTTTGTTAAGAATAAATTCAGGGAGGTAAATGACATAATTCAAAAATGTTATGTGCACAGAGTGGTTGCAAAGCAAGCAGGAGCAGTGGGTGCAGCCGACCTGAACGAAAGTTTCAGCTTCACTCCACTCAGCATACAGAAGACATACCTTTTGCTTTTTTTTTATTTTCAGTCAACAATTTCATTCTCTCCCCTTTTATACTACAAAATCAGATTCAAGAAGCTGGAGCTCCTGAAGAAGATGCGGTTTGGGATGTAGGAATGAATTACTCAAACTCAGGCAGGCAGGCAGGCAGGCTTAGACTTGGGCTGCGTTGCATTATTAAGATTATGATTGTTATTACACATTATTTATACTGGAGGTAAAGAAAAGGGGTAAGGTGTAGTAGGCAGTAGGGAATGAGTTACCTTAGCTTTAGCTTTTGGTTCTTAATTTATGAGGACTTGGTTTGTCTTAATGCATGGCCAGGTTTTGTAGCTGGAAGCACGACCAAGTTTTTCGTGCGCATCCGGTCCGGGTGCAACAAGTGTGGAAATCCTTCCAACTTCTTCTTCTTCACTTACTTACTACTTTGGTTCTTCCTTTCAAGAAAAAGAATGAACCAACATTTATGTACATTATATATAAAAAGAGAAAAAAGGATTGAAAAAACTTAGTCAGTCAAAGCTAACCTTAGAGCAGGAGCATTTCCTTTTTTTCTTCCTTTCCTTCAATATCAACTTAGTTTTCTCACCCATTGCCAATGCCAATGCCCAAGATGGACTTTTTCTCATATGAGTGTGGCTCAATAATAATAATACGTCAAACTCACACGTACGTACCGTTCGTACGTACGTACGTAAGAAATAAAACCGGAGGTTAGACAGGAAAAGGAAGTAGTGAGACGGTCCTTAAGGGCACCAGGGTCTCTGTCTTTGACATTAGGCAAGAAAGGAAAAGGAAAGAAGAACAAACGAACATCCGTGAGGCAGTTGTTCCCTTTGCCCTGACCATCCGGCTAAAGAAAACTGAGGCATATGGCCATATGGGTTCAGGTTGAACCTCCTTGAGGTTTTCCAGAGCAAAGAGAGGAAGGAAATACTAAAATAGCATCCGTATCGCGTCTTTCTCTAATCAACCAACCACGTGGTCCTTCTTTTCCTTACCATTTGCTACGGCTTATGTATTTTTTAACCAGCTTGTAGAGTAGATGAACTCATTCATAGAGTCAAGTCAAAAGCTAAATTGGTCGAATGTAATGTGGATTTGATGTAATAATGGCATCTGGTCGGAGCCAGAGTCAGTATCGCAATTCCAACGGCACGCGACCGACCGACCGTCCTTAGCAATGGGCCGGGCGGCGGGCGTCACAATTCAATTTAAAATCACAAGGCAGCCGCCGAGGCGCCCGTCACACTAGGCCAACTTGTAAATAAGAATAAAATCCAATCCAATGCACATGCACAACTTCCGAACGCCGTTACATCCTTAATTGGACAAGATTTTAGCAAGTGACGGGACTAATTAGTCATTTGAGTGGAAAATCCTTTGCTGTACTCGGCTATGGCTGATGGATGGGTGCGTCAGCTTTTATTTTTCAAGCTCAGGTGTTACGTTAAGGTTGGGCGATTGTCTGAGGTACTTGCTGCAGCCTTAGCCTTACCTTAATTATTTTTCTGAATGGATGGTTGAGTATTTCCCCTCCTGGATGATTTTTTTTAAAATGCTGACTATGGATTTTTTAAAAAGAAAAATAGTTCTGCATGCATGCACACACTCCTTGAGGACAAGAATGAGAGGCAAGCACGACTAGACTCGTCAAAAAGTCCGGATGCTGTGGGATTTGGTTGGACTCCGACGGTCAGACATTATGAGTTGAGATTATTGCACGCTCCCGATTTTGAAGGAGCCTTAGCCACGCCAGCCAACTCAGAGGAACCCATCAGGAACAAATGGGAAGAACAAGTATGATATGAAGGGTTAAAAAAAGCAGTCAGTCATGGGATTATTTCATCGAAAGAGTTTGTTGGGCGGTTTGGTTGTAAGCGTAAGAAGAAAAAGTTGAAGACCACCTTGTGCACGGTTTATGGTTTTAATGCCGCCACCGCCGCCGATGCATTTCAGTGGCAATGGCAACAACTTCACTGCATTGCTTGGCTGCACTTCTCTTCTGTTTCTTCTTACCAAAGACAAAAACTTTTTTTCTACCTTCTGTCTCTCCCTTCCCTTGTACAATTTCTCGTTTCTAGGCTAAATTGTTTCGATTCAAGGCATGGAGAAAAATATAACGTGTGGGATATCAAAAGAAGACCAAGACCCTTTTCGATATCTTGTTGGCCTTGGCCTTAAGTCGCACGACTGCGTTCAAAGAAAAAAATAATTCAGGGAAACCATCCCGCCGCCTCCCGCCGTAGTAAAAAAAACTTTATCCGTCGTGGGGGGATGAATACCACTAAAACAAAACCACTGATTGAGGGGCGCAACTTAAATTAACATGAGCGCTCTCATGCTACAGCGCATTAATTATGCGCCTCGAAATTAGAGCGATTTAGCATAGCGTAGTGAAAGTATGGGCGTGGTGATTAATTTAATTTAAAAGTGCAATGAAGCGAGACGATTTGAATTGCTCCTTCATGTGGATCAGCAGCTCTCAAATTACATTGTGTGAGTCAGCTAACCCTTTCTCTCTTCAAATCTCGTATGGGAGCATTCAACACAAAACTATCTTCACTTTCATCAATTTTAATCGATTTAGAATGAAATACAATGGTCTAATTGTACTTTTTGAATTATTCTGTGGTTCCGGCTACGGACGGCTGGGAAATGCATTGTCGAGTCTGACGTTCGTTTTAATCCGTGCGTACGCACGCCAAACCATTCTTCCGTTAAAAAACAACGCTTGCCGACTATTTTGAATGAAAATAGTACAAAAGTCTTAGAACTTGAAAAATACCGGGAATCTTCTTTGAGGAATTTCATAAATTCGTGAATTCTGATTTATCGCTGCTGCTAGTAGATTGCTATTGCTATATGGTAAAATTAAAATGAGATATTTGAGACAATACTCTTGATTCGTTCCAGCCCATTGTTGTCCCTAGAATTAATTGAGGGTTTTCATCAATCCAATTTTAATAATAAATACCGGCGAAGGAAAAAAAAGATGTACAGAATAATTAATAGCCTCAACGTCTAACGTTGGTTGGAATTATGATGGAATGAAATGAAAAGGAAGGGTTGAGGAGGAGGATAAAGAATTTGGTCCAAAGTTTCACGGAGTCTGTCCATCCAAAAGATTTGAATATAGTTGTACCTTGTTGTTGTTGTTGGGTAGATAATTGGTAATTATACTTTGTTTTTTATATCATCATGTATTTTTTTTCCTTCAGGCTCTCGTGGAGGTGACAATGCACCGAACAACCTACCGCCACTTCATTTTCATTCTGTTCATGGTGAGAACATTGAGATTCGACATGGTGGAACTGTAGCTCGACGTGTGACCAGTTTCTCTAATGCAGTCACCTTCTCAGATCGACCGGTCAGACTCAATGAAAAGGTAAGGATCACGCAATGCTATTATATAAAAAACTCAACGCATCTTTAGTTCATTTCTATTCCTACAATTAAAAATACATTGGGCCTAGACGGATGCGATGGAGAAAAAGTCATTAGCATAGATCTCTGCACGCACGTACGCACGCATCTCCATTTTTCACTAATTTTTCCATTCCAGTCAATTGGTTTCGCTCAAATCAATCCAAAATCAAATCCTTGTACTATTTTGTACTAACCATTTAAAGACATTTTATTTTTGACATACAAGTACTGTACTGTACTATCCAAATTTAAAGATCCGAGAAGGAAAGAAATTGTTTCTTTAATAAAAAAATCCCTGACCGAAAACGGAGACCAACTTCCTGTTCCCAGCTCCCACGGATGAGAATTTCCACACCTCAACGCATACACGCGTATTACTATATGGATATTATATTTATTTTATGAATGATCTTGTCTTGAGTCCATATAGTACTATGTATGTATGGGTACGGGTGAGCGTGGATAGACATACATGGATTTATTATTATTACCCCTTTGAGTCCTAGCTTGTCAGATCTTGACAATGTTAGACCGTAATGTCCACATTTACACACATTAAGTTGTTGAGGAAAGGAAACCACAGCTCAGGTGAGCTGTGAGCAAAAACTTAAGACTTGGTTTTGGTTCGGTCACATAAGAAAAATTATGAGAAACGGTTCTACGGCTCAATTTCAATTTTTGTGCATTAAAAGATTAGATTAAGGAGGGGAAAGAAGGCAGGAATTTCACTCATGGACATTTTATTCAGTAAGGTAGATGAAGAGACGTGATCATTATTTTCATGGTTGAGTCAGTCATGCATCAAGATTTTTCCCTTTGTGTTTGCACGGAGAGAGACTGAGCAGACACAGGAATTGGAATGGCAAAGGATGTACACTGTACATGCAAGATCTTTTCTTTTTGAATGATGATCATCATTTCATCTTCATGATGATGATGGGATGAAACTATGTATTGGTCGTACGTACGTATGTGCTACTACACGGTGCAGGCCAGGCTCATCTTGTTAAGTTAAGGGACCACTCGACCAAGTTTTTATTTTAACCATAATTCTTCATGCGAAGACACACGAAACGACGAAGACGAGTGTCCAGCCATCCATACCAAAACTTAAAAATTCTCATTGTTTAAAATCATGTTGAGTTGGGATTTTTGCCACTTAGGTGTAGGTGGTTCATTTATTTTTTGGTAAGAACCAAATTTAGTACCAGTGACCATAAGAGGTCACTCATTGAAACTACTGACAATCTTGGCCTTGGCTGAGAAAGGAAATCATATGTCACGCTACAAGGAGGGTAGGGTAGCACCCTGGTCCACAATTCTAATGTCATGTCTTAAGCTCAGAACGACAAAGTCATTCATTTCTTAAATGAGTTGGACAACTTGGTTATGGTCTCTTCATACTGTCATGTCATCATATGTCAACTCACAAAACTTTTCCCATGGCCAAGGCAGGCCGAGGTTTAAATCCTTGCACAACTTTTAAGTTTTAAGCCTACCCTCATTAACGTCAACGTCAACGTCGGAAACAATTACAACTCAAAACGCAAGACTCCTCCAAATTCTAAAACTGGCAATAAAATTCGTAGAAATCCTAGTTCTGAGTCTAAGCACCTAATCCGCCCAATTTCCGGCCATGAGAGATTTTGAAAAATGAATGAAGTGAGAACCATTCGTTTAAAAAAGAAAAAATGAACAAGCGTGGCAATATTTGTGAATGGGAAGATGAGATTTAGGATTACAAAACGCAAGACTCCTCCAAATTCTAAAACTGGCAATAAAATTCGTAGAAATCCTAGTTCTGAGTCTAAGCACCTAATCCGCCCAATTTCCGGCCATGAAAGATTTTGAAAAATGGATGAAGTGAGAACCATTCGTTTAAAAAAGAAAAAATGAGCAAGCGTGGCAATATTTGTGAATGGGAAGATGAGATTTAGGATTTACGGTTGTAGTAAAAATAGAAACTCATTTTCTGTCCAATTTATTTGACAAGTTGGCTCAGTGGGTTTTCCATTTTGAGGGTTTGACGGGTGCGTCATGTCATAGTCATGAAAAATGTGAGAGTTGAAGAAAAAAGGGTCTTAAAACCAAATGCTAAAATCTGACACATGGCATGAGCATGGGATGGCATTATAGGACAGTAGTCTTATTTTTTGACAAGAATGAGTTGAAAACGGAGCATATTAGTAAAATTATGAGTAGATGAAAGAATTAAAGACTTATTACGGGAGTTTTGGTTAGTTGGAACTTGCAACGTACGTAAAATTGCAAGGGACAAGAAAGTGTTAGTGTGTGTTGCGTATGAGGATGAGTTGAAATGATCATTCATCGGATTACAGTTCCCTAGACTTTGCATCCGGTATACAAAATGTATGTACATTACAGTAATAAGTAATAAGCTAGTTGAGCTGTAGCATGTAGCTGTGTAAGAAGACATTTAACCAAAACAACAACTCGTTTCACCGGAAAGAAAACTCTTAATGGAAAGGGAATTGTGATTTGGCTGTAGGGTTGGCGGAAGTTAGCGTTTCGATAATGGAATTAAGTTTCTTCCAAAACCAAAACCAGACAGAAGAATAAATTCTAACCTCAGAGTCCAAGTCTTAGTCCTTACTTACCATGGCCCTTGGGTTGACTTGACTGACGTAGTACAACTTTATACTCCTGTGTGTGGATGATTTATAGGTCGTTTTAATTAATTGTGGGAATGGGAGAATGTTATAAGGTCTTTTCATTCCTTTAATTTTTCCTTCCTGAACGAATTTCCGACCACTGGTTGAAAATAATTGGCAATTTGATGACGGGAAAAAATGCGCGGGGAGCCATTGGTTCATTACCATATACACTTGCATTGCATTGCGTTAGACTTATATAATCATGCTCATCCCAATTTCATTGTTTTAACTAAATTGATTTTTTTTAACAGGTTTGTCTAAAATTCCTTGAAATTTGTAACGAATGGAGTGGCGTTGTCCGATTTGGCTTCACAAGTAAAGACCCGAAAACTCTTTCATCGTCTAGTCTGCCTCAATATTCTATCCCAGGTAAATTTTTACTCCATTTCATTGCATTACTTGTCATTTCAGACATGAGCTGACTGACTGACAGTCATCATGAGTTTAATTGGACGAGATACTAATGAACTCTTTTTCCTTTTTCCTTTCAGATTTGACATCTCAACCTGGGTTTTGGGCCGGAGCCTTCAAAGCAAATGGGAAAGAACTCTTTTTCAACGACTTGAAGAAAGACGTTATTCTTTACTACTACGTGAACCCAGCTGGGAATGTTCACTATGGAGTCAATGGTGAAGAAAAAGGGATTGTTCTGACTGGCGTTGACACGCGAAAGCCGCTCTGGGCCCTCATAGATGTTTATGGCAAAACAACTGCCATTGAACTTGTTGGTGAGTTAACAATTATTTGCAATAATAAGGATTCAATACTAGAAATAAATACTAATATATTAAATGTCCACTATTTTAGATCCAAGAAATCATTTGAACAATTCAAGGAAAAGTTTGGCCGTGGATTCAACAGGGGGACGAGAAGAGATTGAAATGACGGTCGTTCAATCCATGAGCTCATTGACACTTCGAAGCTCTGACGATAGTCAAAACTCTGATGGACCCTCTCAAAGATTTCGTCAGAAAACTCAACCCTTGTCTCAATCTCATCGAACTTTGCCCAACAGTGTTTACTACAGCGTTCGACCTCGTCTCCCACTTCCATCATCTACTGCGACCTCAAGCCCAAGTCCAAAAGCCACTTGCAGTTTCAATTCAAGTTCCAGGCTTAACATTCCAACGGATCATCAGCCCACGTATCAGTCAACTTGTAGCTCCAGCGGCATTTTTAACCAGTCTCAACAACAACAACAACCGCAACAACAATGTGCACCAACGGCTCGAATCCGCCCAGTTTCATGCAGCTCATCAGCCCTTCAAAGTCCAACCTCTTCTCGCTCTAAATGCGAGGACAGTCTTGACAAAACTTTTTATGGGGCTCATGATAATAATTCACAAACTTGTGCTTCTCAGTGTAGTAGGACTGAGGTAAGTCTCAAATTTCAAGATTTAAGATTATTTATAATTACTTGTGTCAACTGTATACTCATGGTTAAATTTTGATTGTAGATTCAACAACAAACCCCACGAGCTTCCTCACCGATCTATAGTTCAACTTACCCCGATGCTCAGAACTGGTCCGTGGAATGCGGTTCTTGTGGAAATCGCCCAGTGGACTCTGTTTTCTATCCCTGTGGTCATATGTGCCTGTGCTACGAATGTGCCTTTGAATGTTGGACATCCAAGGAACGAGGCAGATGTCCAATTTGTAAAACTCCCATTTCAGAAGTCATTCTGAGAACAGGACGATCTTAAATTGGCCTGGCCATCCATTCCCTAACCTAGTACGAGAGCCTTCATCTTTTACAAATGTTACAAATGAATTATACCATGTCTTTTATGTTAATTACTTTGAGTGTTTTGTAAATTCTTATTAAGACGTGTGACTTGACTTGAGGAGAGGATGAGAATTAATTACAAAAAAGAATTATTGCACAACGAAAAGAGTGATAACGTTTACCCCCACCATCATATTTACTATAATGTATGTATATATAAATATTTAAATGTTAGTTAATTAATTAATTAATTAAAAGTGTGTGATTCTACTATATGCACATTTGTTACAAAAAATATGACTGTTCGTGTTCATTACTTGTGTAAACTAGGATTAAAATCTGTACTGTATTAAGTAAGTCTAGTCAAGAGCCCATAGTAAGCCATCTTCAACGAATAATTATGTTAACGGCTCTTTTCGAACCAGAATATGACCTACTTCTTATGGCAGCTCCACAAAAATAATGAATTAATTAAGACAAAAGTGTGTTTAATTATAAATTAGTTACGAAGGGACGTGATTGACTTGATACACCTAACCTGCAGAAGATTTTGTTAATTAATTCAACGTTCGTACTTAATAAAATGTGTTTGCTGATTTTCAATCGTGTGGCAGTGCCAGTCTTTTATTTCAATTTGGAATTTTTCAGTGACAAAATATTTTAATCGAAGCAATATGATGTACGTTTCCGTTGAAATTGCCGGATTGCTTGCATAATGCTGTAAATTCACAACAATGATGAGCAAAATAGTTTTAATATATGCGAAAGAAACGACAAATATACAAAACAGGGCAACGTGATTGACTTGATACACCTAACCTGCAGAAGATTTTGTTAATTAATTCAACGTTCGTACTTAATAAAATGTGTTTGCTGATTTTCAATCGTGTGGCAGTGCAAGTCTTTTATTTCAATTTGGAATTTTTCAGTGACAAAATATTTTAATCGAAGCATTATGATGTACGTTTCCGTTGAAATTGCCGGATTGCTTGCATAATGCTGTAAATTCACAACAATGATGAGCAAAATAAGTTTTAGTACATGGGAAAGAAATGAAAAATATACAAAACAGGGCAAAAAAGTACTAACAGCTCTGGGAATTGAACCTTAGTACAGTGAACTAGAAGGATCACTAGACTATTACGCTACGACGGCATCGTAAAGTTCTGGGGGTTAAAACCCGAGTCATGAGATTAATGTGCAGGATAGGCGGGATGCCTGGCCTAATGCCCGGGTAGGCGTGAACGATGGTGGAGATGAGGAATTGGGGGTCACTGACCAAAAGTCAATGCACTCTTGGGCTATGCGCTTTGCAAGACCAAGCCAAGCCTAGCCTCGTCTTCATCAATCCTCGTCTTCACTTTCCAACTCATTCCTTATTTAACATCCCATCAGGAATCACGCTTGGCTTTGAGTTAGTTCTCCAGAGAAGTGCCAAAATTCCAGAAAGGTCAACCCGCCGCTGCCGCTACCGTTGTCAGTGTTTGGACTTTGGACATAGCCACCCCTGGGGGAAAGTCCGGCAGTCAATAAGGGTAAGAAAGGATTTATATTTTATTCCTACTAGTTGATGGTTAGTGTATTATAATTTAATTGTATTTGCCAGTTAAGTCTATTAAAATATTGATTAACACCATAATACCCAAAAACCCACTTTTTGTTCGTTGATGATAATGACAGTGACAGTCTTACTCTTAACAGCAACCCTTGCTTTACCTTTGCCTTTATCCATTCAGACATGACACATAATTAATACGATCATTTCCCTTGCATTATTTGTTTCTGTGGAGAGGAATCCTTTCTCTTGACCGAAATCAAACTCAATAAATAAAATGAAACTGTCGTTCATGCGAATTGCAGATTTCAAAACCGAACGAAGTGCCTAAGGAATATACCCTAGTGTCATTATTGGAATCAGGTCCCCTTAGGTAAAACAATTTTAATTAACATGAAAGAGTGAACTTTATTTTTAAACTGAGAAATATCAATAATGTTGGTTTGGTCAGACGTTTGACAATTCCTCCTGTCAAAAAGGCTGAGCTTAGAGCTTCGGGTAAATCTCTTCTCATCTCACTCACTGAGGCAGAGCTGGTTCAAGCACAAATCACCCTCCACATTTGACTCCAAACCTAATCATGTAAAATATTTCTAATAAAATGTTTTTTGAGAGTTGAATTTTATACTGGAAATGTTAAATAGGAACAGGAGCAGCAGCCGTCGTGATGACATGAGTCTTACTTCCCCCAAGCCTAGTGGCATTACAGATTCTCGGATGAGGACAGGCCCATCCACCCCAAGCTTCGTTATTAGAACGCGCTCAATGGGTCGTGAATCTAATGTTGGTAATATTTCCAAACCGGTACAAGCTTCAGGCATCGATTCGCAGGAAAATCCGTCGGTTGTCGTCATAAACTCGTCTCCAGCCACAATGTAAAATTAATTTTTATAGTTAAATTGGTAACTGTATTTTATTTTCCAAAATGTAAAATAGGAATAGCAACTCGTCGATTATTCACACGCCCAGACGATATGATCTTGGAAATGGTCAACCAAGGAAGAGAGTAAGACCAAGTACTCCAGAAAGAATGCTTATTAATCATGCATATGGACTGAATGGCAAAAGTCCTGCTCGCTTGTGGAAAGTTGATGACGATGACTTTGATCGCCGCCGCCGAGGAGGATCACTGGGAGGAGACTTTGATTTAGGGATCACTTTATTAGTACTCGTCACAATGGTCATAGTCGGTAAGTTTTCAGAAATAGGTCAAATATTCGATGAAAATTCCAATTTTTTTATAACACGTGATTTCAGGAGTTTTCTTGATGTGGTCTTCGGGACTAGTATTGAGGGAGCCGGTCGATGTTGTCATTGTAAGTGAGAATGAGTCAAAATAGATAAATTATTTAATATGTTCGAACATTTCCATAAAAAATATTTATATTCTAGTTCAAGGACCCAATTCACGATAGTGCCGAACACTCGGATCAGAATGAGTGCCTTTCGGATGCTAAATACATGTATTATGAAGATTTGGCCATTAGCTCAGCTGGTGGGCAAATTATCTCTACCCGTAATACAACCTTCTCAGACCGAATCACTCGTCTGGCCGTGTTCGGTTTTCCAATTTTAACTGTGCCTAACTCTCCGAAGGTTGTAATTCAGGTAAGAACAATTCAAAAATTATATTGAGCCGTTGTTTTCATGTCGTCTGAGAACTGACTTGACTTATTTAATTTTTAGCCAAAGTCAATTTATGATGGATTTTGGCAGTTCAATGGAACTGCTAGTATTGTCATTAAATTAGCTTTCCCGGCAGGACTACTCTCGTTTCATTTGGCGTACATCCCCAAGAATAGTGCAAATGATGATATGGCCGCTGCTCCAAAGAATTTCCAAGTATACGTAAGGACTTCAATCTAAAAATCCCACAGATTAATTAGTAATTTGATTAATTAATTAATTTTTTAACTTTTGTAGGGTTTGAATGATTATAATAATGTCGCATCAGCTCACCCATTCGGTAATTATACATTCCGGTCCAACGGGAGAGATTCCCAAAGTTTTGCTCCGCAGGTGAACATCAATATAAGTTTTAGATTTGGAATTATTGGTGCTAGTACTAGAAATGATCTAACTTGACTTTCTTTTCTTTATTTTAGAACCCAAGTAGAACTGAGTTTAAGTTCGTTGAATTTAAATTTCAATCAAATCATGGTGCTGATCACACCTGCATTTATCGTATCGGAGTATCTGGGGTTAAATCTTCCTGTTAAGGAATCAGCTTCCCAATTTCCAAAAATTAAAAATCCTAATCAATTCCAACAAAATTAACCAATCCGTTTACCCGTTCCGCCCATCAACTCTGGGGAATCAAAATGAGTCAAAGTCAATAGTGTGATGAGTTTAAAAAAATCGCTAATTGTGTTCATCGTTACTTGTGTTCATTACTTGTAAAATTTAATGATAAATTAAACATTAAAAACTGTTATGCTATTCCACAAGTCTCAGTCTCAGATTCCTGGATTTTTATTATATTTTCTCAAGTCATTCCACTCAACTAATTTCTGAGCAAGTGCGAGCGAACCGAATTTGTAGAAATTCTGGGTGGGTGAACCGAACTTCTCCATAGTCAGTCGCAGCCGTAGCCATGGATAAAAAAAATCCTTGCACGTCTTTGAGCATGATTAGCGTCTCTACCTACGCAGCTGAGGAGGCCTTAGTTGAGCATTTCATGTGTTAACCCTATGTGATGTGGGAAGGTTTCAAATACAATTTTAACACCCAAATAAATGACCGATAGTTTAATAATAATCTCGAGAGTTTAAAACAAATGTGATACATACAATTGATTTGCTCGTGTTGTTGGTTTTGGTTCGTTCATAAATACGTGTACGAAAGTCTTACGACACAAAATATTTGATAACTTTACATATGGTCTATAATATACGCAAAACTTGTATTGCCGGTTCCTCCGGTTCGGGGGTTATTAATTGAAAAAAATGTAAAAACTAAACGACCAGGTCTAATTGATATGTTATTGCGTTGGTTTAATTGCTTAGATTAGTATGACAAACGACAAAATATTAATTTGCTTATCATAAATTTATCTAGTGTATAGAAGAGACGGCTGATTTCGTAGAGGACTTTTTGGTTATTTCAAACAACTAAATAACCAAAATATTAAAATCATCATGGAGGAGGAAGAAGAGGAGGATTTGACTGTGTACGAGTGCAAAGAATTACTTCACGACAAACTCATTAAATCTGGAAATATCGTCTTGTAAGAAAAATAAATTATTTTGGGCTTGTATTCCTTAATTTTATTTAAGAATTCTATTGCTGAAGTTCAATAGTGTAGTGATAAACGCGTTTAGTATTTGTAATTGTTATTTTTAATTCCATCAGGCTAAAAAAGCTTATGAAGAATCGTCTTTTACAACAAGGATGGGTATTGGGAATGAGACAAAAATGCGTAGAATATGCACAGAGCAAACCACCGGAGTCTCTCAACATTTCGCACATGTCCAGTGATTTGTCCAAAGTTGGAAAAGGTAAAAATAATAACAAATTCACAAAATTGTCTCTGTCCAAACTACTTTTGGCATTATATTCAAAGAATTGAGTGAAAGAGCATTACAAATTGTTATACCGAATTTTTAGACATGTGTCCGGACAATATTCGAGATGAAATCAAAGGATTTCTTATGGAATTTGCCAAACTTCACATTACTGAGGATAAATCTCCAAGCTACACTGAGCCAATGGAAGAAGACTCTTATGCAGATCCACATTATACTCTGGATTTTCAAAGTCGGGATGCTATTCCTGATCCTAGAGCTCCAAAATGGATCCCTGCTCCTGAGAGACCACCAAACCCACCATCATCTTCACTTTTACCCAAGAAACCGATAGCCGCCCCAGTTCCAAGAATTATTTTGAAACCATCCAGAAGAGTTGTTGCTAAACCTCGTCATCACCATGGCTCTTCTGGAAAGTCTCATCATAGGCAAGGTTCAAGTTCAACAATACTAGGAATGCCATCGTCATCCATGGTCCCTGTCGTCAAAATCCATAAATCTCGTTCACCAACCGTTTCACATCGGGAATCACGACAAGAATCAGTTTCAAGACCCACATCTGCTGCAGCTGCAGGAACATCTTCAAAACACAAATCACGCCGTGATGACTCCGGCGGTACCAAAAGAGATAAAGGCACTGATCGTCGAGAAAAGAAGAAAGAATCTTCTGTTCCAACTTCAGCCAAGCCTTCAACATCCGCTGGCCTTGGCCTTGACACTTGGAAAAAGATTAGCTCAGGTTCTCAATTTGAACCAAAGGTTGTTGGTGGAAAAAGTGGAGAAAAGATTTCATCCAAAATCCCTTCTTCACCATCAGTTTCTTCACTTAGCTCTTCGTCTTCTGTTTCTGTCAAAATTAAGTCCATGGATATTCATACGAAGAAAAGAAGTAGTTCCCCCAAGAGAAGTTTATCTCCGCTCACTCTTCATTCTGTCAAACACAGGGCTTCTTCCTCAACTGGAATTACAAAACAGCGGAGGAAATCTCCAACTCCACCTCGTCATTCACATAGTCTCAGTGTTCCAAAACAGAGAACATCTCCTGTGGCTGTAACAACAACCAAGAGAAAAACTTCTCCTTCAGTTGACAAACGTAAAGAATCATCTCGCTCTCGACCATCTAGAAGAAGTGCATCCCCCAGAAGAAAATCATCTCCAGATCGTTCAACCTCATCCAAACGAAGCACTTCTCCAACTTCAGCTACAGAGAAAGTCAAAAAAGGATTTTCTCTTGCTGTTCAATCAGTCAAACGTGGAATTTCCCCAAAAAGGATCAAATCTCCACCCCCAAAGGAAAAAGATTCTTCAAAAAGAGCTCGATCTCCATTCAGTTTTTCAAAACGAGGTAAATCACCTACTAATTTGCCAACCATCACGACTAAGAGGAGTCAAACACCTCCTAGAAACAAACGAGGAGTTTCACCACCTGCTAGGGTCAGGAACAGAAGTCCATCTCCTCCACCGAAATCAAAAAGACCTACGTCTCCTATTCGTATCAAAAGTCCTGCTGCGGCTGGGGCTTCAACATCCAAAAGAAGTTCTTCTCCAAGTCCAACCAAGAAAAGAGGTTCATCCCCTGGACCATCGTCATCAATTGCAAAGAGACCTCCTTCGCCTACTCCACTTCCAACTAAAATGACAAGTTCTCCAATCCAAATCAAAAAGAGAGCAAGTTCTCCGATACAGATTACAAAACGAGGGTCGTCACCAACACCTCGAAGTACAAGCAGCAGCAGTAGTAGCAAATTTGGTTCCGTATCAGCTACGGCAACAACCACATCCAAGGATAAACGAGTGGCTGAATCCCCTCCAAGGGTTAGAAAAAGGAGCATGTCTCCTCTGGAATTATATTCTATCAAGAAAACACAAGAAGGAACAGTGCCAAAAGAAAAAGAAAAGGAGAAACACAAGGAGAAATCAAAACATTCTAAAGATAAAGATAAAGGCAAGAAAAGCAAGTCAGACAAGGAAAAACGGAGAAATTCTAAAACGAGGGCCAATGAAGGAAGCAAACGTAGTGTTTCCCCTCCGATTCAATCGCTTACAATTAAATCTGCGAGTTCTTCATCATCCTTGTCTTCTTTGTCCTACAAGAGCAAGAGGGATGTGACTCCACCTCTGATCCCTGTCATTGCATCTAAACCATCCAAAAGTGAATCCAAATCTGAAAAAGAAAAGAAAAGAAATCGAAGTAAATCTCCGAAGGCTGTTACCAAAGCTTCAACCAAACCTTCATTTACACTTCCTGTTAGTTTTAGCCCTGTCAAAGAAACGATGATCAAGCCAAGTTCGTCCAAATCAGAGAAGAGCAGCAGAAAGAATTCACCACCGCCGATTTCAACAAAGGAGAAGAAGAAGAGCAAATCTCCACCCTTGGCAGATATCAACATAAAATCAAAAGAAAAAAGAAGTTTGTCACCTAAACCAGACAAGAAGAAAACTATCAGCCCTAGCTTGAGCTTTAGTAGCATTAGTAGCATTGCCAGTACAATTTCATCAGTCTCTTCTTCATCATCCAAAAAAGAGAAAGATAAAAAGTCTGGAAAAGAAAAGGACAAAAACAAAGACAAGGACAAGGATTCAGAGTTTACAAAGGTCAAATCACATTCTAAAAGTAGTAGCAAACGCAACGTGTCTCCATCACCACCACCAAAGGCATCAAAAAAGGACAAGAAAAGAAGTTCTTCTCCATCATCAAAAAAAGAAAAAGACAAGAGCAGCAGCAAAAGTTATTCTGTTTCTCCATCTCCACCTCATTTGTCAAAAATGCCCTCGACGTCTTCTTACTTGTCAAAATCATTGGATAAAAAATTGAATATTTCAACAGACATGAGTCCACCACCACCTCCAGGGCCAAAATCTGGTCTTGGTAAGAGTTCCGGTTGGTCTTATTCTACACCAAATCTTACACCTCCGACAACTAAGCCAACTCCATCCTTGACTTATGTTTCTTCTTTGCCACCAGCAAAACGAGCAGCAATTTCTGCACCGAATCTCAGTAAATATAAAGAAACAAAAGAACCAACTGGAAAACATACTTTGTTCAAAGTCGCAACTCCTGCTGGAAAAAATATGGGAGGATCAAGTTTACCTTCTACTCCTACAAGGTCACCTACTGTGGCAGCCATTATTCCTCCTGTTTCCAAGAGTTCTCATAGTCACAGTAGTATGACGATGATCAGTCCAACATTGGCTACAACGCGACATGCGAATGCTTCTTCTTTGTCTGGGCGCAAAGGTAGTCCAATCACTGGGTTTAGTCCAAGTAATTTTGGTGCAAGTTCTTCTCTAGCATCTGGTTTATCCAAAGTTGCGATTTCATCTAGCAAGAAGAAAGATGATGATGGAGGAGGAAAGAGAGTTGAGCTTGGGAGTAGTGCACCCAAGAATTCTGATGCTTTTCTTAAACCCTTGGCTCCAGCTCCAGTCAAACGTTCTTCTGATGATAAATCTCCATATGTCGTAAAACCATCAGCAGCAAACATGAAAAAAGTCGGGCCTTTGGACCCAGGATCAAGGATCCAAGACCCTGGTGGTTCATTTGTTATTGCTAAAAGTCTTCAACGACCAATGGCTAAAATTGTACCATCAAACTTGGGAACGACAAAAGGATTATTGTACAATCCTCCGGGTAGCGTGAGTGGGCCAACTCCTAGAACAACTTTTGCTGAAGCAGCTGCCAAGGCAAAATTTCCATTGCTATCTGCAGACAGAAGTATTGGAAGTACGATTCAGGCTAAGGCAGGGATAGGAAAAGGCAAAGCATTGCCACCATCAAGAACACCAGCTAAAAATAGTCCAGTGACCCCTGTCATTTACAATAGTCCACATGCTTCAACCTCAGCTTTCCGAACACCACCAATTCCAAAGGGCACAAGTTTCGCTGAGAGTTTGACCAGTGCTGCTGCTGCAAGACAAGCTGCTGAAGCAGCTCGTCCTAAAAAGAAACCAGTTGATAAAGAAAAGGAAAAAGAAAAATTATATCCAGCACATTTGTTTGATCCATCTGTTTTGGATGTCTTTGATGAATTTGAGGAGGATGAAGAAGAAAGGAAAGAAAAACAAAGGTTGGCCAGATTGAGAGCTGATCATAACCCAATTCTTCGTCCTGATGTTGATTTTTCATCCTTGTTTCGGGATATGGCTGGAGACAACAATGATTTGGACGATGAGGAAGAGTTGATGGATGTCTAAACGGTCACTTCTGGATTTGTGTATGTCAATTTCTGGAAATTATTCCTGGTTAAATTACAGATATTACTAAAATCTGTATCTTTACCGTTAATTTGATTATGAGTTTTCTCACATTCACATTGGGTCATGGAATTTATATTATAATTTATTCCAAATATTTAATTTTGAAAATTTTGCAGCAAATCGTGTTAAATTGTAATGTGGTAGAAATTGAATGTTGTAAACTATTAATTGTGCCAAAGCCCATTGTTGGGGTCAATGGATTGAGTGACTGTTCTCTGTGATACACAAATGTGTTAAAACTTGACAAATTATTTTGTCCTAAAGGCAGATTATGATTTCATTGTATCGAAAGGCCAACTTTACTCTCAAAATTTCAAAGTTAATCCAAAGTTTATGGAAATTAGAGAAGATAAATTCTAGAGTTGAAGTTCCTACTTACTTACATTGGATTTTTATGAGGCAGTTAATGTGATGAAGAAAATGATGAACAGAATCTCTCAGTCAGTATTATTGTGTAAATGTTAGACTGTCTTGAGCTTTGTCTAATGTTGTGAGCTTTCCTCTTTAGATAATTCACTCAAACGTAGATTTTCAAATTGGTATTTAAACTAAAACTGTTTTCTGAAATAAGTTAAGCTTTAGAAATTAACAATTAGGATTTTCAACTGTTATTTTATTTAGTGAATCATTTGAAGTGAATACATTTTGTTCTAAGTATTTTGAGTTAGAACTTATCAGGGCGTTTTCTCCCTGTGAATCGCGTATCTGGTCTTGTATCCTTCCCCTGGCGACGACGACGTTCTTTTTTATTCAAGATCCATTCCCTTGAATTTTTGACCGGAGCTCGATGACCTCTCCTTTGCCCAGAATTAGGACCACGTCCTGCATTAGAAATTGTCGATGCTTCGCTAGTGGAATTTGTCTGACCATCCGGCATCTCAACATTCGCACTTCCACCTGCCACCAGATACAAAAAATATTTCTTGGCCTTTGTTGACTCTGGGTAATCAATCACAAGTCCACCGTTGAAACCAGCACGACGAGCTTGGGACGTGATAAGGTCAATTTGAAGTTGATCCGACGGGTAAAACTGGAACACAGCCTTGGCTCCCTGTTCCTGAAAATAGAAAAGTTATTGTGTTAATACAAATCATATACTGGTACATATGTTTACGTTACTCATCACATACACATTTATGATTTCTTTTGACTAGATATTCAAAATTAGTAGAGATGACATTATTATTATTGTATTGAAAATTCTACAATAAATATATGTATTGATGTTGAATTGAGTCAAGTTTCTTTCTTCAAAATAGTTAGAGCATTGGTCATGATCATTTTTCTTACCAGAGCAGCATACAAAGTTGAAAAAAATGTGTAGAGTCTTTTGGCAGGATTGTGAGAAGTTTTGTCAGCATTGCACAACCATTGAAGTGCACTGATGCTGATTGCAGCGTCAAATGTACTCGGACGAAATGGAACTCCTTCGCCCATGTCACTCAAAAGCATTGACCCAGTGACAGTACGAGTCCTTGCAATATCTAAAATAGCAATTAAAAATATAAACTACTGAATTGAATGAGTTGTAACCATGTAATAATAATGAGCTTACTAAGCATGTGGATAGAAATATCCATTCCAATCCAGTAGTGACCATTTTCTTCCAATAAATTGCTTGACAATCCAGACCCACATCCAATATCCAAAATTAATTTTGGCTCATCATCATCAAAATCTAAAAGTTCCAACGCTCGTTCAGCCAATTCACTCTGAATCTGAATGATTCGAGAACTGCAGAATCAAATTCATTAATATATTACAAAATGAGTCACAATAAATTACTATTTATGTCTTCAAGTTAAAATTACAATCCGTGCACTTACTTATGACTGTACTTCTTGGATTCTTCTTCCCCGTAGAACTGAAATAAAAATCAACAGAAACACAAAGTCAAAATTTG
This sequence comes from Thalassaphorura encarpata, assembly GCA_009869925.1. Taxonomy (NCBI): domain Eukaryota; kingdom Metazoa; phylum Arthropoda; class Collembola; order Poduromorpha; family Onychiuridae; genus Thalassaphorura; species Thalassaphorura encarpata. Next base: position 24,810 of record WJEZ01000456.1, read on the forward strand.
TATAGTAATACAATTAATTTTTCACAATTCCATATTAATTGAGCAAGCATAAAATTGAAATTCTTTTACCTCTTGAGGAGGTGCCGCTAACTCGGGTCGGCGTCCAGCCATTATTGGCTTTTGCCTCTCAGATCTGCTTCAGTAAAATCTTAGATTTATTTCGTAATTTTAGGTAGAAATTTTTATAAAAATGTGAGTTTTAGCCAACACGGCAGGAGTCGCGTGTTGAATTTAAATGCGAGCTGAATTCCCGCTCTCGTGTCATGCAAAATATCAAGGGAACTTTGAGAATGTGTTTTCCCTTTACTCCATTCGTAAAGCATTTTCATAATGGTAATAAAATTATTTATTTTCAACAATTAAATCAAATGACAGACAAGGCAGTAAATAAATTCTGATCTTTAACTAATTAAACTGTCATTTTATTTTAATTTTGATTAACCAAACTGCGACCAAGAATGATAACAGCAGAGCATTAATATTAGTTTATTAATTTAATTACTAAACTCGGCTCGTGTAACATGAGGAACTAGGCATTTGGACCAATGCAATGCAATGTAAAAGGAAATTCATAAGGAAATCAGACTCGATTCCATCCTGCTGCTGCTAAAGGCGGGAGAATGAAATGTGGCGGAAAGGAAATGCAAGTTCATTGCACTGGGCGGGCGGGCGGGCAATGGCAATGAACTGTTGGGCGGGGCTTGGAGTTTGCAGTGGAAATGGAATGCAATGCATTAGCCATGCGTTCGTTGTGTCTTCTTCCCCTGACCTGTCCTGTCGTCTTTGTCGTTGTCGTCTCTTCCTTCTTCCTCATTTTCCACAGCCAATTCAGTTCTACTTTAACATCCAAGTAAACTCAACTCTTGGTCCTGGTCTTGTCCCAATAAATCCATTACCACCTTTGGATTTGGACCAAATCTGTGACCCTTGATCCCTTACATTTGGACAACCCTTGTCACCTGTCTTCTTTACATTTCCACAACCCGTGTGATCAGCTAAATCAGTTTTCCTTATAATTGGTGAGTTAAACTTATTTTCTCTCGTCTAAATTAAGTTTAGTTTAGTGTTTTCATTAGTAGCCAATAGTCAAACTGAATTTTTATACGGAGAGTCATAATAAATAACGTATGGTCAAAAGTGTTCAATGTATGGTCAGGTCAGGTCAGGTCAGGGTTGGGTTAGTCGCTATTGGGCATAATTTTTCAACCTTAAATTTTTCCAAGTCCCACAACCCAAGATGGCTGGCAAGTGGATTGAGGTAATTTTAATAAATACATTTTGGTTGACTAAGTCAATGACCTGCACCAGACATAGACATACAATAGAAGTTGAGTGTAGTGGTGCAGTGGCAGTGGCGTAGGAGTGCATTAGCCTTTGCCAATTGCCATCCTGGGTTGTGAAGGTAATTTTAATAAATACATTTTGGTTGACTAAGTCAATGACCTGCACCAGACATAGACATACAATAGAAGTTGAGTGTAGTGGTGCAGTGGCAGTGGCAGTGGCGTAGGAGTGCATTAGCCTTTGCCAATTGCCATCCTGGGTTGTGGAGCTAGGAATAAATTCTCAGTTTGAAAAATTGGGTTCAATAACCTGACGCTGCTGGCGCCTGACCCTATGTAATCTAGTTCTTTCTCAAGTTCTTTGACGTTCTCTTGCTCATAGTTCCTAGGTTAAGTAGCTAAATGTATTTTCTCTGTCCTCTAGTTTGAACCAAATCCTCCGAAAGAAATCAGAATGCCTGTCTTTATGGAAACACCCGAGTTCCGCCAATATGTACGAACTCATCAGGATAGGACGCGGTCACGCTCTAGGGCAAGGTCTATGTGCCCAGTCTCAACGCCACGTCCCAGCGTCCTTCCAATACTAACTCCATGTCCCATTGGGTAAAATATTTTTAATAAATTGACCAGTGAGATTGATTTCTAAATTGAGAAAACTTTACTGATTTTAACTATGTTTATTTATTCTGTCAGACGGATCATTGGCCGAGAGGGGTCCATGCCAACAGCGCCAAAGATGATGCGGAGTGGATTGAGTAGTAATGCTGGTGGAGCAAGCGTTAGTGGCAGAGTCGTGTGTCCCCCACCATTGATTCCACGACCCAGCAGGGTAATACATTTTTAACAAAATTGAAAGCTGGATTTTATTTCTGAATTGTTAGTAGATATAATGGAGCTAACATGGCAAGCGATTCGGCCATTAACCAGGCAGAGCGAATCGTACCTCCGAGAATTTTAAGACCAAGATTTGGGGTGATTGTGGATCCCGAATCCGATGGTAGAAGCGATACGTCGGCAAGTTCAGGACCAAGCCGAAGTCTAAGCCCAGTAGCTTTGGCTAATCCACGACGTACGGGGTAAGTTTATTTTTAATATAACTAACTAATGAACGCAGACACGAGACAGGTACATAATTCCAACAACTGATATGATTGTACATTCTTCTAGAACCCAAACTCCTGTGACCCCGAGTCCATCTCGGTCTAATACGCCACTGCAAAGAAATCAAGATGAGTATGATGAAGATTGCGAAGATGATGATAACTTCGATTACACTCCATTTATTGGATTATACGCTACATTAATGTTATGCAGTAAGTTTTCAGTAATGGGTCTATTCACAACTTAAAAGACAAACGGATAATGTATTTATTTTACAAACTTTCTGTGTGATTTCAGCGTTTTTGGCCTTCTGCCTGGTAGATTTCTTCGGGTTTCCAATCAAGCATACAAATTACAGCGTGGTAAGTTGAAGAATTACGATAATTTTTGGAATATTTTTAATATTAAAAACATTTATTTCAGGTCACCCATGGTCTCACATCAGAATCATTGGACGAAACATTTGGTCATTGTATGGAGAAATTTGATAAGGGGAGTTGTGGATTTGATAACTTCGACGATGTGGCACTTAATACAGCCGGTGCAAGAGTTGTATCGACTCGAAATACTTCTTTCACTGGCAAAATTATTCGACTAGCACTTTTTGACTTCCCACTCATTGTTGTTCCAAACACTGCTGATGTCGTAATTAAGGTAAGAGTATTTCGAAATCATATATTAGGATTATGTATTCATTTTAAAACGGTTTTAAATCTAATTCCTAATTGATGGAAATTTTTAGCCTGGCATCACTGACGGAGACTGTTGGAGGTTTGATGGGGAAGGAAGCATTGTGGTCAAGATTGCCAGTCCTACAAAACTAGTTGGATTCCGTGTTGAACATTTACGGAGCAAAAG
>WJEZ01000457.1:0-28027 GCA_009869925.1 Thalassaphorura encarpata
TTCTGCTTTACTTCTAGCATTTTATGGTTCCACGTTACATTTATATTGTGGTGTCGGTCTCACTGACTTTTGTCTACCATTCTATTAATATTGGCTTCTAAAAATCTTTAACAGATCTAGTACTTATTAGCACTCTTCGGCTTATTCGCTGAATATTTAAAATTATATTTATTCCGATACACATACTAAAAATATTATATAATTTTCAGGTCGAACTGCTTTGGATCATCTTATTTCAAGGGATGCTTGGATGCCTTGCTGTTGAATGAAGACGAGGCCAAATATGAAGAAATGGTTGAAATCCTAGGGAAGAAGTAAATTGAGGGTTTAAATGTTCTACTTACTGCGCTGAGTTGAAATGATTTTATTTTTATTGATTTCAAAGCGTACCAACTAACTATAGGATCTTATAATGTAAATAACGATCGATGTCCCACCCATTTATTTAATATTCAACCAGTATTATGATGAATGAGTTTATGATTTATGTATGTTTTTGCACAATTCTGTAAATCCATTGCACAAGTTGATTGTGTTGAATTGTCTATTTAATTGTTTGTTGAGTGTATTTGAAGTTCTCTTATTTAATTCTATATAAATTTATTATATTGTGATAAATACAGCAACGCTGAAAGCTGTATTGTTACCAAAACTTTTGTAACAGACAATTAGTAATAATTTATTTAGAGAACGTTGTTCTTTAATTTATACGAATATCATACTAGTTCATTTTGTCACGTTGTATGCACTTTTTAATTGTACTTATGTTTAGAAAACGCAATCTAAATGTTTGAAAAAAATTTAAAATGTATTTTGAATTGTGGCCAAATCCAGAATTGAATTAAAATCAGTGTATTCTTGCATCCAAAATAAGTTTGCATTGTGTGATTCGAACATATTCAAAGGTAATTTTAACAAGAGAAATGGCACTTGAACGACCTGGAAAATTAGAATAGAGGATCATGGAAGAACATGCTAGTATCATCATTTCACATATGCGCTTTGTACTTGGAATTTAAATGAGGAAAGTAATAATAATAAGAATGAATATCAAGTACTGGAATCTTTTTATACTTTATAATGCAGATTCAATTCCTCTTTACTTCCTGGAGGAAATACTTTTTTATGGAACATGAATAACATAAATTCTCATGATCTGTTTTTATAAAAATGTCATTGAGGAGACCTATAAAATAGATACTGAACTCAATCAGTTTTATCATAGCCCGATCAAAATATCTAATTTAAATTGTAATATAAATCAAAATGGATTTCAAGATTTTATTCTCCGCACTAGTAACAGTTCTATCTGTTTCATCAACGAATTCTGAGAGAATCAAATACGGCGAAATATGTCGTCATCCCCAAAATCATTCAGATCTGGGGCATAACCACGAAACTGAGATTATTATCGATCATTGGGACTCCCCAGATTTTGATTTTGACTACTGTGATTTTGGGAACGGTCATTGCATTGACAACAAGTGCCAGTGCGAATTACCCGACTTGATGATTTACAGTGAACGTCTTTCTGAATGTGGAGCTCCCACTAATTCCTTCTGTGACGATCAGATTCCATGTTTGTCCGGTAATGTCTGTCAAGACAATAAATGCGTTTGCCTAGCCCCTACAACGGCCTTAGCCGATGGAAGTTGCACTGGAGGAGTTTACGATTCTTGTCAATCGGATTCACATTGCAATCCTAATTTTTCCCTAAGCTGCATCGAGGGCATTTGCTACTGTAAGAATACAAGAGTCTCTGTTTATGAACCTGGCTTTGATTCAGAAACACATGGTAAATACTGGTTATTCTTTTATTATTAAAAACTTACTTAAAATATTTCCTATCTAAAAGGCGGCTGCAAAATTCGTGCTGGAGAATCCTGCTCTCCTGAGGGACAGGCTTGTGTTGCAAATTCAGAGTGTCGGCCTGGAATTGACCAGATAGACTCAACATGCGTTTGTATCGAAGGCTACATTCCGACGCCTGGCGGAGTTTGCCAAAAAGATTACGACCAATCTTGCGCTTCCGGGTTTCGTGAATGCAATGAACATCGTGGACTTTTTTGTATTAATGAGACGTGCCAATGTATTGATTCTGATACGTATTATGACAGAAGTACAGGAACCTGCTTGACTCTTATCGGAAAAAGGTGCGGAAACGTTGAATCGCCGTTTGGAGAAATGTATACAATTGGTTGTGACGATAATGTTGAGTGTGCACCCGACTCTTTGATAATGAAACCCTTGTCTAAAAATATCTGCAAGTGTATGATTGGATTTGAACCTGAATTAACATATGGGAAAACATGTATTCCAGTCAAGGAAGTGTAAATGCACAATACGTACCAAGCAATAATTTAATAAAATTATACCTTATGAAAAAAAGGTAATACTAATAAATATCTTCGAGTATTATTCAACTAAATTGAAATAATAAAAAATAGTACATAAAAACTCCTTGCAAGTATTTACTATACACAAATGGCATAAATTACGGATGTGTAGTTTTCACACTCGTTCAACATCCGGTATCGATATCATCACACCACTGAACCGAATCACAACTGTGGTGACAGTAAATAAAATTACTTCGATTCATTCAAGCTATTCCAGTGAAATCAATTCACAGTGAAGGAATGGCTCTAATTTATTGTAATTATATCTTCCAAAATAAACCGCGAATAAAGTAAGTTAACCAGATAGTGGAGCCCAGAACGTAGTACCAACATGAAAACCTTCCAGTTATTCATAAACCGCATTAATAAAATAGATTAGAGAAGAGAACGAATTCTTGTTGCTTTTCACTAGTCAAAATAGTTCAAGTCTTCTGAAGGTGTAACATTAGGCAGTTAAAAATCACAATGGCATATTTTTCACAGTATCTAAAAATCAAATCCCATATTCTACTCGTGTTTGGAATCAGCTTAGCGATTTTATTTTCAACCGATGGAAATCAAGTGAGGAGCGAAGATGTCAGTGAAGCGGTGTTAGTTGCAACAATTTATTATTTTTACATCTAGTTTTGGTTAAAAGGAAATATGTATTATATATAGTGCAAGTACGGAAGCTCCTCCAGTGAAATCAACAACGGGTCCTGTAAGAAAAATAAATTATTTTCAGCCCTTAAATCAGAACGAGTTTCATTCTGGCTGGTACCTTCAAAAATACAACTGAACTGTATAATCCTTAATAATATTTTCAGGAAAGAGTACCTTCTACAACTCCAACATCTTTTATTGATGAGTCCCTGAAAGTCCACAACTATTTTCGAAATTTGCATCATGTGCCTGATTTAGAACTGAATACAACTGTGAGTAAACCTTAAGCTTATTTTCTTGTTAGAGTACAACAAGGGAATAATTTGATTGATTATAATAATATAATATTTTGATGTGATTTTTAAGCTAAATGAAGTGAGCCAAGCCTATGCAAACAAATTGGCGGAGGCAGGAAGTGATCACTTTGAACACAATGCGGCAGCAATTAAGGCCGAACTTGGTGAAAATATTTACTACTACAAGACAACCAATGCTGCAAACCAACCTAATGCAACTAAAGCAATTACTGCTTGGTACAACGAAGTCAACAATTACAATTTTAAAACAGGCGATCCTATTAAGAATTCCGGAGAAATTCGTAAGCCCACCTGAGCTTATAATTTTGTTATGTATTATTACTATGTTGAAAATCCTACAAGATGCTTCTCAATCCAACTATGTTTCAGTTCATTTCACTCAAATTGTGTGGAAAGCCACGAGACAAATGGGTATTGCTTACGCCAGAACTGCTAAGCCCAGTGAGGACGGTGGATATTATACTACATTTATTCTAGCAAATTACTACCCAAGAGCTAACTGGGATAGCTTCACAGAAAATGTTCTTCCTATGTAAGAAACTTTGAAATTCATATTAAATGAAACACATTTACTGGTACCGTCTTTTTTCAGATCTGAAAGTAAAGGGATTAGCCATACCTTGAACCCAGGAACTTGCTTGGTCATTGGATCCACAGTCTTGTCAGCATTTATTCTCAACTTCATGGCTTAACTCGAACTCCTTTAAGTTGAATTTCATCTGAGCTTCAAGGGCACCAAGACTAATTCAAATTATGATTTGCAAAATAAAATAAGAATAAATATTTCTTCGATATCTCGGGCAAACGATGCGTAAACTTTCTCTCACAATTTTCTCTTTCAATTGTAGAGTACTGTGCATGCATGATTCTACTGTTTTCAGGAAGGGTCGTGTCGTGTCGTCCATTTAGGGCTTTGGGCTGATTCGTTGATAGAGTGTTTATTTATCATTTTATTGATGATAAAATTCACTCTCTCTTAATTTGTCGGCCTTCTAAAATACAGATATCAAAATTTGAGAAGGACATATATTTGGGAAGGGAGCAGAGCAATTCTCTAATCCTGATGACGCTTGAATAGAGATATTTGGTATGACACTTCTAGTCTAACTGATGCTCATCTGTGGAAGAAACAGATCGCCTGAATTTAAATGAAGACTGAATTAATAGTTTAATGAAACTTTGCGTGAAATTTTGGAATACTTTCTGAAACAAGGTCTTCCTGATAACTGAGAGCGGAAATAGTTCTGAAATGTAATTCCTTTTTTCAAGTATCGGGCTTAGCGAGGTTGTGTCATTTAGAATACACCTAACTTTGGCTCTCCTCGTATCTACATAACTATTTAATCGAAATATGTTATTATTGCGTTTTTGCTGACTGACCTCACATTTATGGTCTCAGATTTAAAATCGACAAATAAATGTTATCATCAAACAGAAGCCGAAAATATCCTGCTAACACTATTTCGGCCTTACAATGTTAGGATTGTCCTAGGCTCAACTCCAACATACGAGTACTTGACAGACCTGCATTGCTTTCCTATTATTCATCTGCATCTACGCATTGGGAACTCTAGCACAAAACACTAAAGAATATAATAACAGCATAACTTCACATTTATTCTTGGTCGATTTAAAGAAGCAAACATGTAAGTAGCACAAAATAGAACCAAACAACAAGAGCCTTAATAAAGCAAAAAGTCAGATTAATTGTAGGACGTCTCTGAATGTCTGAACTTAAAGATCTTTAATGCACTCTGCAGAAATTCTTCTTTCGCCATTATGCTATGATTAATACCTTCTGCACTACAACTATTACTTGAACCGTACTGCATTTATTACTGCACGTTAAATTTGTTTTGCAATAAGAAATACACCCGTCCAGGCTTGAGCTTTCTGTCGGCAGACTGAAATGGCTCATATGCGTCACCCGTTCTTTCACAACGGTCATCATTTCTAATTTGCTCTTGTGATCTTCCCTCCTTCTCTCATTTTACTCAAGAGAAATTAATTTAGCTTTTTCGGTCGCAATGAGATTAAATTAAATTGTAAGCATTTACAGGAAATAAGTGCTGTGTACCCGACCTTCTAATCTCAAATCTGTGCTGATTTGATTAGCCCGACTCTTAAAATGGGTGTGAAACCAAGCAAAGGTATTAATTATTTATGATTTAAGGTCTAGTAAATTTAGATACAGTTCCATCGATTTTACGTTATCATTTCATGTCAAGATAAAAATATAAACTATATAAGTAATTGGCAAAGCAGGTATAGTAAGTCATAGTGCAATATCGTTTGTCGATTTCCAGTCTGTTTTAGTAGTTGTATCAAGAATACATTTCGCTTCTTGGCCGTCGGATTTCCGTACGTAAGACAAACTTGTAGTCTCTTCATATAATAGGATTTATTTTCTGTGCAGATAATTGCAACGGTTGAATTCGTGTTTCAGGGATTTGAATATTTGCTATATTTAATAGGGTCTCGTCAATGTCGGATGCTGAACGAACGAGTATCGACAAAATATGCCAAATACAATGTCAATAATGCTATCGCGTGTGAAACTTCTATTTGATCGCTCTTTTCACAAACCTTGAAAATAACGCATGCATATTTCTCGGACCAGTTCCATTGTATCTAGTTTGTTTCTCAAATTGCCCTAGACAGTTGCTTCTCAAGACAGAAGGAATAACTTACTGGTAGTTTTGGTCATGGACTAGATTCTGAGGAATCATGGCTTCAGTTCTTAGTACACTGCACAAATATGACGAAACTCGTAACTCGAATTGAAGTGTCTCTTTATAGTTCAAACATGGATATTATCAGTTTAAGGTGTAAGTACGATTTTATCGAAAACAAATGTTTCTAATCCTAACAGAGATCAAAACAAAATTGCCCGCATTATAAGAAGTTGCATAATTAGCCTTAATGTTAATCCCATTTCTGATTGCTTCAAATGACAGATTTCTTTATCTTTTGCAGTTGAAAGCATTGCAGCCATGTCGGACAAAAAATTAGTCTCAACAGATACAAGTGTAGACACCAAAACTACAGACAATCCTGATGTAAGAAGATTTATTAAATAGTTGTTTATTTTACCGTAATTTTAGTTATTGGATTTTGGGACAGGCATGTATTTGTGCATGTATTTGTCCAAAACACAAAACATAGAACAACTTTGATCTTATGTGAGCACCTCATCCAGGAATGTCCAGGAGTGCATTCAAGTACAAACCTTAATATTAGATTAAATAATTATTTGAAATCTTATGAGAGTTTAATCGGTTATTAATAAGTATGAACTAGCAAAGACCGACTGACCTTATCCTGACCTTGTCTTGACTAATTAATGTTGGATTCTACTCTTGGGCCGCTTCACTTGTAAAGTGCATCAATGCTACAGATGTGTGGATTAAAATATTATGAATGAGAATTAGGGTTAGTCATGTTAGTACAACAAATTCCAAGCTTATCGTTATTATTTGTCAGATTTCCCGACGCGTTTGTTTGATGATGGTCTGTATTGTGAGTTTCCTTTGCTAGCATTGAATACAAGGACATGGTCATTTGATAAAACCCGAAACATTAAATTCAACTTTAGTGAAGTGATAAATATACGTACTCTATTTTAATCCCTTCCAACATTTCAATTGATAACAAAAATCGAGACAGAGTTACACTGCGGTAGTAAGTCTGCCTTAATGAAAATATTCGCTTTTAATGTACTAAAATTACACAGAATTTGCATTACGCATTTTCGCGAAATGCTTAGGATATTTTCACATGTATCAATTCTCGATGCTAGGGTAGAACCTTAGATTATACATAACCTCCATAAGAGACTCTTATGGAGGTTATGTATAATCTAAGGGTAGAACTATTTGACCCATTTTTTGAACTCAAATTTTCTAAGTCCAACATGACTCACCGTTACCAATTTCGACAATACTCATCCTGCACACTAGTGTTCAAATTTATGAATTCTAATTTTATGAAATCAAATGAATTTGTTATGAATAGGGAACAACTGTGAAGAAGATTACGACCACAATAGTCGAAAAATATTCTGACGGTTCTAGCTCAACAAAAACGAAAGTCGAAACAATCACGCAAACACGGGAAATCGTTTCAAAGGACAAAGATGGAAAATCCATAAAAATAGATCCAGATGCCGGAAAGAATGCTCCACGGGTAGTTCTCATGCAACTAATTGATTCTAACAGAGTTGATGCAATGATTATTTTAACCACAACAGGTTGAGGTTACAACGAGTGAAAAGTTTCTCCAAGATGCACTCACAAGCCATAATAATTTTCGCAAAAAGCATGGTGCAAAACCTTTAACACTTAGTCGAGATGTGAGTGACAAGTACTTTGCGATCAAATCAACTCAACTTATTTTTTAAACAAATACACTTTTTTATGCAATAGCTGTGCAAGGTAGCTCAGGCCTGGGTTAATAAAATTGCTGCTCAAGGCAAAATGGAACACAGCTCCTCTGGCTATGGAGAAAATTGCTACTGGAGTAGTACTGCTGTCACTGATGGGAAAGACCCAGTTGAGTATTGGTATGCCGAAATCAAGGATTTTGATTGGAGCAAGATTGACCATCAGAAAGGAACAGGTCAACTTAAACTATTTTTAAAACTTCAGACGAATTTGAAGTTCAATCATTCATGCTCATGTAATCAATATTTTAGGACACTTCACTCAAGTAATCTGGAAGGATTCAAAGGAATTAGGAATTGCCATGGCCCGAGGGAAGGATGGAAGTTCTTACGTGGTCTCAAATTATCTTCCGGCCGGTCTGACATAATACATGATAGCGTTTTAACCACAGGATGGAGTTTCAGGGTTAACTGTTAAAATTTTAAAATTAATTTCAGGCAACTTTCTCGGACAATTTGCCGAAAACATTGGAAAGCCGCAATGAGCAAAGGAAGACGAATACGACGAAAGTCTTTGTGCTGATAAGTAATTCCTACCACTTGTGATTATGCTCGATACTTGAATATTGCTGCGTTCAACAGTTAAAAATGTAATTTCTAGAGCAATCGATAATATTCAGGAGTCAAACATCTAAAATAAAATTTCAATTTTCGGGCTACTCAGTTTACTTAATTTTCATATACAAGTTGCCATTAGTGAGCAGGAATAACAAATCGAAACTGCTGGTTGAAGAAATGATCAAAATTGTGGCCTTATCGGAGTGGTAAAATTACCAATTTTTGTCACACCTATTTTCTAAATTAATGCAAAACATCTCAAATTATAAAATCAGACTTTTGTTAATTAAGTCTGATTAAAATCGAAATCTGACCAGTGGAAATGTCCGGAAAGAAAAAAGTTGTGTCGACGAAAACCAACGTGAGCACGGAGACTACGCAAAAGCCTGATGTAATGATCTCAATACTTACCAAGTAGACTATCTCAATACGAGGGTCGTCCTAGTTATAAATGTCTTTCTTGGAGTAGTCAGCATCTTCGCGACGAGAAACTTGAGACAGGAAAGTTTTGTCATTTACAATATGCCTTTCATTTAAGCTCATCTAAATTTTCAAGGCAAGACTTGACTTTATTGCCTTGTTCTATCTAATTGTAGTACTTCGTACATGCATTACATGTATTGAATATGTTTTTAAGCAGAAGCGTGTTCCTTAATATTGGAATCAGCACAACGATAGACAAAGAGGACATTTATGACTAGGACCCTTGTATTTCGAGAGTAGTTGGAACTATGCTTTCTATTTAAATATTTCATTACCCCAGCCCTTCGGTTGAACAATGACATATAGAAGTCAAAATTAATGAGTTTCGGTAATTAATTGAGAGTGAATAGATTGATTTTAATTAGGGATCGACAGTTGAGAAGATCACAACCACTACAATCGAAACTTATGCTGATGGCAGCACTGGAACTAAGACACAAATCGAAACAAAAACCCACACTCGTCAACTCATGTCACAAGCGGAAGGTCAGAAGGCAAAACCAGTAGATCCAAATGCCATAAAAAATGCTCCAAAGGTGACTCGAATTAATTCTATCGAAATGTAAAATTAGTACAATGTATGAGTATGAGTAGGCTGAACTTACAACTGACAACAAATTCATTGAAGATGCCCTTCAGTGTCACAATGAACTTCGGAAAAAGCATGGGGCACCTCCTCTGGTTATTAGCAAGGAGGTGAAACAAAATAGAAATTATTGCCTAAATTAGTTAATTTAACTTGGCTTTGCCAACTAACACTTTTAGTTGTGCCAAGTAGCCCAGGCTTGGGCAAACACCCTTGCAAAGAAAGGGAAGATGGAGCACAGCTCAAATGGTTACGGGGAAAACTGCTACTGGGCAAGTCAGGCTATTACTGATGGGTCTCTTCCAGTAAAGAATTGGTACAGCGAAATCAAGGACTTCGACTTCCAAAACATTGACCATAAGAAGGGAACAGGTAGTTCAATTAAAGCCTATAGGTACATCATATCAACGTATCATCGCTTATAAAACAAACATTTCAACTTCGCGACTAGGGCACTTCACGCAAGTAATTTGGAAGGCCACTAAAGAATTTGGGATTGCAATGGCCGTTGCAAAGGACGGGGCTAGCTATGTTGTTTCAAATTACTTCCCGCAAGGTGTTAACTTTTTGAATATGAAATATTCAACGTAGTAAAAAAAGATTAATACCCGTTTCATGCTTTCCAGGAAATTTTAAGGGACATTATCAAGAAAATATTGGAAAACCCGAGTCCTAACCATACTAATCCATCCTATCTTGACGTTTATTGCAAATAAGGAGTTTCTTTTAGCTTTTCTGTTCCAGCCAAAGATTATATGAAGCATTCTAATTCCACAAAACCACAAGTCATTCAGTAAATTAGCCAAATTTGCTAGAAGAAAAATGTACATAATAGAGTCAAATGTGATAATAAAACTCTACAGCGAAGAGAATTATCGTAGTATCGAGAAATCCGTATAATTGAATTCAATTTGACTAATAATCGTTGAATTTTATCACAACTAACACAATACCATTACGTTCAGCAAATACTATCATATCCTCTTACTTAGCGTAGAATTATTATCGTAGAAAGGTCAATTAAACGTAGAATTCTACGGGACAAGCAATGTTAATTTTTTTCGGAATGGACTGGACACTAACAACCAACCTGCCATAAATTGACTTCAAAAACGGTCTATACTACCGAGAGTCTGTATTCCAAAAATCCCAATTGCAAGCCAGAAATCGAACATTTTCGCTAAATTTATTGAATGCATCCTCATCTTTATACATGTAAAAAAATTTAACAAAAAAATATCAGCTTCAGTGGCATTCATTTTTATTCCGAGATTTCTTCGTTTTCTTATCCTTCTTTGGTTTTTTGAGAAAGAGTTCCGAATCGGAGTCATTTTCCATTTCCATCTTCGACAACAGTTCACTGAAATCTACTCCGTATACTGGATGTCTGTGTTTCAGTCCAGAAGGAAGCTGGTGGAAATGAGGTGGACTAACATTGAAAAAAGGAGTCGGAAGTTCCACAGCAGATTCACGTAACATGATATAGCCAGATAATGGGGTTGAAACTGTGGAACAAGAGGATTAAGATTATTTGCTCAAAAATACTCCAGAAACTTTCTTTGACAAAACCCTTACCAAGCTTCACGTTTCCTTCTTGATCTGGTAACAAAGTGGCAATATTTCCTCTATTCTCATTATCAAGAGGAATGCACATTGACTCGTATTCCCGACCATTGTCATCGGTTCCACGAAGATGGGAAGGCCGATCGTAATCCAGTTTAATTTTCTTCCCTTGCAAAAGCTCGGTAAGATTTACCTGACGGTTGGATTAAAGGATTTAAGTTGATGTATTAGTAATACAACGTACTAGTAGTACCACAGTTAGTAATAGTAGTTACATTTTTCGTGCACTGGAAAATCCAGACCTCAGCATCTTCTTTTTCTAATTCTTCAGCCTGAAGAAGAGCAGCCTGTCCGTCTCCTCTTTTAAGGCCGCTAAATACAGTTGAAGGAATCTGAATTCAAATAATATCAAATCAGTACGTGCTTGGATTTAAATTCGTATAAGATTTGTGCATATCAATCAACGTCTCTTTACTGTCAGATCTAAATTCACCTTGTACGATAAGGCATATCCAAAAACGTGAGGCCATTTAAACCAGATGAAATTACATGTGTATAAAAAGGCCTCATGTTCTGTGGCAAGGTTTCTCGTACAAGGTGAATTTGGATCTGACTGACAGTAGCTACATTCCAATGAAAAAATGTTTTCCAAAACGGTATTTACTATTGACGACTACTGCCAACAACTTATTAAATACCACCAGTACTTGCCTTCTTTAAGTCTATTTCTTGTCGCTCTGACTGTGACTTCCGGCTTTGAAGAGAATTACTTATTGCAACTGGAATTGATTCCTCTTCAACTTCAACTTCTGGACTTCGCTTACGCTTTTCCCTTTTCACCATTCTGTTTTCCAAGAGGTCTATATTTTTTAATGAATAATCCGTCAGATTAATGATAGTTAAAAATAGAAAAACTTGAGTAATTAGTAAGATTTCAGGTCGAGTTGAATTATACTGAAAACTGACCGAGTGCCGTGTGCCAGAAATGTGCTCAAGTTCAAATGTGTTGGATTTGCCGCGGATATTTTATGAATTTTTAATCGCTTCAAATGCTGAAACAAACGATACTACAAGAACACATGAAAATCTATTTACACGCACTATTCCAATTCATTAATGATTTAAATTAGCAAAAATAGACGATATTTTCGATTTACGCACGGACATAAAGAGGTCTATTCAGTAATCTCGTTCGGCCACAAAAAATTACAAAATGCATTTGTGTAATGAAATCCTAAGTACCAATAACTTACTGTTCTAGTTTTTTATCAAGTAATTTAGAATAGAAGACAGAATAGTTCATAAAACTTATTTTCATGTTTGAACTTGAACAACAGAATTTTACAAATTAAGGAGACGTTACATTGGTCGTTTTATCAATACACAAGGCACTACATGAGCCCGAGTGGGGAAAGTGAGATGAAAATGTTGAATTTACACGCCCTTTCACTCCATGCCCAGTAGCCAAATAATAAAATAGATTCGTTCCGTTCAATGTTGAGTGTAAAAATAAAGACAAGTTGATTGGAGAGAATAGCACGGGATAAAGTAAAGTTGAGGGCCACATAACATTACATGTGTTCCAAATTGTATGGAAAGGGTGTGTACAATTAAGTCATCTTTCTACGTAATCAGTGTACATAAATTATTCCAGTAGTGTTTGAAACATTGAATTAGAAAAATGTCTTCAGAGTATTGGCTTATATCAATTCCTGGGGATAAAACACCTCTCCAAGCATGGGAACAAGTCAATGCAGCCACAAGCAAAAATCAGCAGCTTTCAACTAACTGGAAATTCCCAATTCCAGATTTAAAGGTAAATGTCAATCATTTTCAGAAGTTGCAAATGTAGATGTTCCAATGTCCATGAAATTCGTTATCTAGAGCATTCGTATATCTGCATCTGCATTAGCAGCATTCAAATGGAAAGCTTATTTGTGACCTCTGGGTTATTTGATTAACGAAATGCGTAAATATCTTTCGAATTTATTGATAAAGTTCCACGCGAAAAAAGGGAAATATTGGGGATTTTGGCCAATGTAGAGTACATAAGTTTGAATATAGTACATAGTCACAGTCACTAATTCGTAACAATTTTAAGGTTGGAACATTGGACCAGTTGGTTGGGCTCTCAGATGACTTGGGCAAGCTGGACTCATTTGTGGAAGGAATTACCCGTAAAATTGCAGCATATTTACGTGAAGTTCTTGAAAATCAAAGGGACAAAGTTGCCGAGAATCTCCTAGCAAATAACTGTGAGTCATAGTATAGTTGTATGTATCTACATAGTTGCTGAATCGGTTGCGGTTCTGATGTTCAATGTTTGATTAGCTTTGTGCCATAATTTTAATTCGTGTATTGTTTATTCATTTGCAGTGGATTTGGTTTCTTACATAACAAAGTACCAATGGGATATGGCCAGGTATCCGCTCAAGCAGTCATTAAGAGTACTTTCTGAAATAATTGGCAAACAAGTGGGACAGATTGATGCGGATCTCAAAATCAAATCCCAGTCTTACAATAATTTGAAGGGCAGTCTACAGAATTTAGAAAAGAAGCAAATGTAATTCAAATTCGGACGATGAGTTCACTTCGCATTTGATGATATTAATATGATATTCTTTTGTAAACAGCGGAAGCTTAATTTCCCGAAACTTAGCAGATCTGGTCAAGAAAGAGCATTTTGTGTTGGATTCGGAGTACCTGGTAACATTGATTGTCGTTGTTCCCAAGTAAGGTGTATAATGTTGTGTTCATCAACACTATTTGGAAGGTTTTCTCCAGCGAAGGACTGTTTTTCTCTTCAGGTCCCAGTTCAATGATTGGCAATTAAAGTATGAGAAGCTGACCGATATGGTTGTTCCTCGTTCGAGCAATTTAATATTCCAGGATCAAGAACACGGGCTCTTCACTGTAACCCTTTTTCGAAAGGTCGTTGATGATTTCAAGTATCACTGCAGAGAAAACAAGTAAGATTTCTTCAAATAATGAGTACTACCGGCCCCAGGATGTGGTCTGTATAACATCTCAGTCATTCTAGAAAACTTAAAAATCATTCTTTTCAGATTTGTTGTTCGAGATTTTACTTACAATGAGGAGGAGCTTGCGCAAGGAAAAACTGAGATTACAAAATTGGCGACAGATAAGAAGAAGCAGTTCGTAAGTGATGAGTAATTTTATTTATTAAGTAAACCTACTATTACCCATTTTATTTTAAAAAATATCAGGGCCCGCTTGTGAGGTGGCTCAAAGTAAATTTCAGTGAAGCTTTTACAGCCTGGATTCACGTAAAGGCTCTTCGAGTGTTCGTTGAATCAGTGTTACGGTAATAATATTTTGAAATCAAATGTTCTTTGGGCAGTAGATTCAACTTACTCTGTTCTTATTCTATACTATCAGATATGGGCTACCAGTAAACTTCCAAGCTGTTCTGATGCATCCAAACAAGAAGTCGCTGAAACGACTCCGAGAAGTACTTAATCAGTTGTATCAGCATCTAGATTCCAGTGGCGGAGCGGGTTCCAAAAATACAGACGTGAGTGTGAAATAAATTAACTTTGGCAGACAATCGAATGCTCATTTTGGGTCCTATCCTATTTCTCTCTTACTGCTTTCTTTAAATATGTAAATTTTTTACTTTCAGTCAATGGACATGCCAGGGATGGGATTTGGCCAAACAGACTACTATCCGTACGTTTTCTACAAGCTAGACATTGAAATGGTTGATCCAGTAAAAGTCTAGTTACGGTCGCAGTAAAATGACCTCCCCTCTCCCGTGAACACTATAGTCGAAAAATCTCATTTTCTTTTTTTTAAAATCAATGTCGAAGTGTGCACTGATTATAATTACTGAGACGACCTGATCTAGGCGTAAAAGTCAGTCAGACTAGTCAAGAATTAGCTACTTACTATAAATTACATTCAATGTGATATTCTTCGTTTCTTCACTCTGAGCCTACTTTATAAATCATCATCATTCTATTCAGTCAAACCACCAGTTCAGCATCTTCTATCCTGAGATGACTGCATGCATTTCAAATAGGTTTTCCAAGGAAATAATTTCCAATTCCAATATCCTCCTTGTCGATATAATACTTACATTCCACTCGATAGTAATAAGAATACATTCAAGTCGTGCATACTTGAGGTTGATTAAAAATATTTCAATAACACCTACACTTCAGAAGTAAAAATGGATACAAGTGTGGCATTGCTAGTTAGAAGATAACGCATAGTCAAATATTTTAACTTTATCAAAAAGGGAACCCTTGTAAAGTATCAGTGCCAGGTGTTTTAGCAGTAGTATTCCTTAGTTGGCCACGTGAAAAAATTATATTCGAATTATATGTGTGTACATTAGTTATTGTACTTTGAATAGGTGCGCAGTGAACTTCAGCGAGATATTAGCGAATTAAATGTTCAGTCCAAATGAAGTAGTCAATAAATCATTAATTTGAATAAACCAATACGTTGAAAACTAGTTACTTATTCAAGATTTAACTAAGAGAAGTTTGCCTAGAAGTGTGATTGACCAGTTAAAAATTGTTTCCCAAAGCATACTCATATCACACGAAGTTACGCCCACAGCACAATAACGAACAAAAATCTATTCTTAATAATTCCAAGCTTTGAAGTACGATAAGAGGTCCCAATGCAATTCTAGAATTTCGTAAAGCGAATAAATTCCCATTCGTTGTTTCGATTTGTTTTTATTAAGATCGCAAATTCCATAATGGGTGACTCATCACTCGGCTCACTTATGAGATTAATGAGTTGACTAAGAGTACACTTCTTTGCTAATGCAAGGTGCTATTAACTACAAGTGGAAATAAGGACGTGACTGAATTAAGATTAAAATAGTGCAATGTCGTGTCACAAATTAAGCCGAATGTATGACAGGCAGAAAGTTAAAATCTAATGAATGGAACTGGATAATAATATGAGCACTGTGTTGACATCTTGGAAATGGTTTGAATTGGAATGCGACTCCTACGAATCTACACACAAATGTGATATAACTATAAGCGAACTGTACGAAAACATTCCGTTTATATGATTTCTTAGTGGTTGGTAACCGGCATTTATGGCATTCGAGTTTTGTCCATTTAGAAGACATGTCAAAATGTACTGCAAGCCAGTGAACTCTGAAATGGAAGAAACTTATTACTCATCTTCTCAACCATTGGGAACCCCAAATGCTATATTTCAGCTTTAAAATTAGCAATATTTTTACTTGAAGCTCATCGACGTGTTCAGCCCAATTCTGGGACGCTATTTTTGGCACAACTGCACGAAATAATTTCGTGACCTTAGAAGAATTCTCACGAAAATGTTTTCAAAACTGAGTCCGTGGATACTTTATCTCCATCATCCCTCCAGCAATCGTAATCCGTAGCCATTGCAACTGCCGCGTACAGAAGTCCAGCCTCCTTGGCAAGAACCACCTAAAATATTTAAAACGCAAACGACACTAGAATCAGAATAGTCAATGTAAATTAGTTTGATTAGTCAAACCTCAGGTACTGTGGTCATGTTCACCTAGAATAAAATTCGTTTTATTTTTTGACATTAATAAGTTATGTAGCATATCAATTTACAAGTGACGCATCCCAAGAACGGTAGAGTTTGCTTTCAGCTAAAGAAGAGAAGCGTGGTCCTTCGATGCAAACACAAGTGCCATTTTCGTGAGTCTTAATCCCAAGTTCCTTTGCCGTATCTATTAACACGCGGCGAACTGCAGGATGATATGGGAACTCCATTGGCAAGTGACAAATGCCTAAAATGAATATAAAAATTATAAAATACATAAACGCTAAAACCACAAAGAAATCACCACTCGGAGCTCCATGGGTAATTCCATCGAAAAACGTTTGTTCCCTCTTAGTCGTCCGATCAATAAATTGGTCGATCACAACCAAGTCCCCTGGACGTACTTCTTCTTTCAGGGACCCACAAGCAATTGATGCAACCACTACGGTACATCCAGCTTCCTTGAGTGCCCAGATGTTGGCTCTGCAAAGTTTTGTAGAAAATTAGTTTAATTTATAGTTTTTATAGTACTGCAGATCTAAATTATCCAACACTATCCAACGTTTCTTTTTTTACAATTTTGCTACCTGTAGTTCACATTCGTGGGCGAAATTGCATGCTTGCGTCCATGACGAGCCAATAGTACACAATCTATTCCATCAATCTTCCCCTCAATAAGAGCATCTGAAGGTTTCCCATAAATTGTATCGACGAAAAGTTCTTTCCGATGTTCTAAAATGTCTGGATCATCAAGCCCGGACCCTCCAATAATTCCAATCTGTAAAATAGGAACATTAGGGCTTTAATTGGGATCATGAATATGGTCAGATTTCTTCACTAATCATATAATCAGAATGTACGAATCGCATAAAATTGATCAAGCATTTGTGAGTCTTTGACTGTCAGTCACTACTCACTACACTACACTATTGAACCTAGATCTGAATCTGTCTGTGTAAATTGGCTTAAATGGGGGAATGTCATACACAAGGAGAGATGGGAGCAAGAGCAAAGGACCCAAACTCAGACGCAAGAATCTTCCATGTGAAAAATGAGGAACTAGACTGGGAGCAGCGCTCAAATCTAAATAACAGATTCTTCCAATGCTAGAAAACTCGAAAGAATCGATTGTTTTATAAAATTATTTATTTATTCCATTTATAATTTCAGAACTGTTTTTGTATAGAAAAGTCACTCTTCTCATTATGTAACGTGTTCAATTTTCAAATTCATGTCTGAAAGGACTAAGGCTATGCCGGACACTTAATTAAGGTATTGTTTACTTTTATAATGTGGTGGCTCGAAAAAGTAAATATGTTAAACTAAAAATTAAACATGTTTTTAACAGAAGTGGATGTTTGCGTGACATTACTCACAGAATTGGCAAGTCTCCAAGTTGTATGATACAAACTGCAGAAGCGACAACAATTCTACAATGGTGAGTTTACTTTGCTTTAACGAGTCGGTATTATGGCTTTTCAAGACTAATGAAATTCAAAATCTTAATTTCAGACTCTGGAGGTAAAATTGCTGATTGGCCTTTCCGTAATAAGATAAGTGTCATGTATCAAAAAGTTGATGTAGTATACAGGAAGGTTATGGAGGTTTAAGTTAAGTAAGTTGGCAAGTCAGAGAAATGGAGTTGTAAAACTTGAGATGATTCATTTCGGAGGGCACGTAACTTTGACTGTCTAAATCTGAACAAAGAAGTGGAAGTCAAAAAAGTTCAAAACAGCAATACGTTCGTCTGTATTGTTAGGGTTTCGATTCCCCGTAGACGTGTTGTGACTGAAGCGACAGTTCTAGTTCTTGGCAAACTTCCAAATACTTACAAATAATCGGTGTACTCGCGGAGTGTAACGAAGTGATAAACATTAATTTGCTTAACATGTTAGGTTACCGGACAGCTTATGGCAGTCCTATGTTCAGAACTGTACGACTCGTTTCTTTATTCGGTTACTCACCAGTGAGTCTCAGAGAATTTGAGGTAGTCGCAATATTTGAGTTGTTTGTGAAGGACATTTTAAACAATCTCTGCAGAATTGTCAAAATTAACCGTTTGTGTTTTTCGTCTAAAGCAAGTGGAAATGTTACTTCAGTTCGATGAGAGGCAATCGAACAAATTCTGCAGTTTGACTCTTTTTGTACCCACAAAGTATAGCACTAGAAAATTACTTTTATTTGAAGGGCAAAACTGGCTCTCGTCTTCGTGTAGCAAGTCACTATGTTATCCAGATCCAGAGGCAAGTCGAGAACTTAAAGATTTACTCGTACCTCCTACAGTCTTAATATTTTTCTAGTCAACCATCTGTGCCGAATACGAATTCTCTTACTCACCATTTCACCAAAGGGTGACAAAACTTTCCATTAATCGAGCCTACTTGCTTCGATTATAAGGAATACCTCGCTCGTGTGGATAAGGCAATTAGTTTAATAGATTTAATTTCCCGTCTTTACAAACCCAAACAATAGTACATATTGATTCTAATTCTCTCCTAGAATCCTACGGATCAACTTGAAGTAACGATTTTTACTTGAACAAATGTTTTGTATACTGTACCAGTTCAGTCGCTGTGTATTTGTACGTTTTCTTGAATTGCCAAGAATTTATAAGGTTCGCCATCAATAACGCTGAAAATTTGAGCCGTGTTTCTCAAGTAGAACCTGAATAGAGCTAAGAAATTATACTCATTCTTAAGTTACGCTTTATCTCGTACTCAGGTTTGAATATAGTATATGGTTTGTATATTAATTTATATATACTTCTTCGTTTGCTAATTTACCAAATTGGGCTTGGGTTGACATATTCGAAAGTACCAAGACAGGCATACAAATTGGGGGTATATCTGTAAAAACAAATGCTAGCGAAACATTAACATTGCTTTAAATATTTTCAGAAAGTATTGGTGGAGCTAATTTTGGGTCATCGGGCAGTAATAAGAGAAAAGGAGACCCCAGAAGGATTTACACATGACTGGGAAGTCTATGTGAAAAGCGAGCAAGGGAATATAAACCCATTCGTGGATCGAATTATCTTCAATCTTCACGAGTCATTCCCAAAGCCAAGAAGAGGTAAACAATACTGATCAAACGTTGTTTACTAAAATTGGAATAAGAAATGAACAAATTAGAGTAGCTATTAAATGCGAAATGGGGGAAAATATTATTTATGAGCGTGTAGTACCCTATTGATTATGGATTTGAATGTTCTTCTGATTTACAGTTGTGAAAGATCCACCTTTTATTGTGAGGGAGTCAGGCTATGCTGGTTTTATTATCAAAATTGAGGTACGGCAATATCTCATCCGCTTACCATCTGTATTAAACTATGTTTTTAATATTCCATTCAAATTTAAAATTAATTTATGATAATCGGTTTAATAATTTCAGATTTTATTTAAAAACAAAGAGGAACCCAAAAGGGCGGAGTTTGATTATGACCTCTACCTTCAGTCTACCGGTGGTCCAATCACACCCTCAAGAAAAGAAAAATTGATATTCAACTTCCCGAGTGAGGAATTTGCAAAAAAATTGTTCAAAGGTGGAGGAAGTATACTTGAGAAATCGAGTCATTCCAGTTCATCTTCCGGAATTGGAAGTCAGGGCAACTTTTCTGCTGGGTCAGCAGCACTGGTCCCACAAAATAACTCTAGTGGTGGGAAAGCTTCGAAACATGCTAGTGCCAATGCAGGTTCTTTGAATTTAAAACAAAGCCCAAAAAATTCGTTCGAAACTCTGTTTGGAACCCCTATCAAAAGACCTTCAGCTCCTTCACTTACTACAAGTAGCTCAGCATCCACAGGTCCTCCAAGCTTGCCTGGTAAAACAGGTAAGCCAGGGAAGGGAGGAAAATCTGATAAGATTTTTGGAGACACTACTGGCGGTAATAAGGGAGGAATCAATGAGAAACCTGAAAAGTCTTCTAAGAGTTCACTGTCACCAAGTCCAGAGGGCCCAAGTCCACTGCTTGGTCTGGATTCCAGTAGAAAGCAGGGAAAATCCTCGAGTAAATCAAGTTCTCGTCGTTCCTCTGGAGAGAAGAAAGAGAAAGGCGGAGGAACAAAAAATATGCTGCCACCTAATAATACATCTGTACCAAAGAAAGCGAAAAAATCGGACATATTTGAGTCACCACCAAGTACTGACGGAAGCAAGAAGTCTGACAAAGGAAAAAAGAAGGGGACTAGTAAGGAGGGAATCAATATTGATGACAATAACGAAGGTATTAAAGATATAAAAATGGAGAGAGTGGAGGCAATCATAAAGAAGTCCAAGAACATGGAGCGGAACTTAAGCCCAATACCTGGCACCAGTAGTTCGTCCTCATCTTCGTGTAGCTCTCCAAGTGCCAACAGCAGTGAGGAAGAGTCCGAATCTGAGCCAGAACTCAAAGAGCAAAAGCCCAGTCGGAGAAACTCGCCAATTCATCCGACAGTTTCGACAACGAAAAAGAGGTCTAGAAGAAGTCCTAGTCCTGCTTCAGTAGCTTCACCAGCTTCCTCATCGTCTTCGACTACCTCCTCCGTTACCCTTCCTCCATCAACAAAGAAAAGGAAAGGTTCCGTATCATCTATCACATCAGATGGTCTAATAGTGGATAATTCTCAGGTGACGACTAAGAAAATGCATAAGTTTGACAAATCAAGTTCCTCAAGCACTCAAAGTACCGGTCGTCGACGAAGTAGCGAGCACCGTGAAAAAAGAAGCAAGGGAAAAAAATCCTCTCACAAGGAAGCCATGTCTTCATATAACAGGAAGAGTGGCTCTGACATTAGTGACAAGAGGAGTTCATATGCTGACACAGTCTCATCTGAAAATTCTATTAAATTATCGAAGAAACCCAAAAAGTCGTCATTGAAGGAAAAAGTGTTTCAAGATTCGAATTCAGATTTATCCGACTCCTCTTCAGATGAAGTTTCCTCCCATAATGGAAGTAATGGAATAGGAGGAATGAGCGGCAATACAACGATTGGAGGATCATTCAGTCATGCCGTTGTTGCTGGCAGCATGACAGCTGAAATGCGCTTGTTAAAAGATCTCCACTCAAGAATTGCGACACTGGAAGACCCGGAAAAATTGGATCAAGTTGTGACGATAGTAGAGAATTCTGGAATCGACTGTTGGACAGTAGAAACCGGAATTACGTTTGATTTTGACTTGTGTAAATTGAATTCAGCAACAATCAAAAAACTTCAACACGCAATTTTACTATGAGAAGGGACAGCATCAAAACGTCTATTTTTTACAATTTGTATATTTGCATCCCCGAAAGCATGTTTTAAATAAGCCGATTTATGATTATAATTGTGGGACTGTTAAATGAAAATTTGCACTGATTTTTGACGAGGTATTGAGATTGAGGTACATGTGTAATGTGTAAAAGATGTCAATTCTGTCAGCTAAACTCAAACGAATCTAAGCAATTCAGGATTTTCTGCTTGGAAAGTAGGAATCAATCAACTAACAGCTTTAGTAAAATACCAAGAATGAATATCATGGTGTTAATGAAATTACCATTGAATAAAGTCGTGCTTACTTCATTGTACTCACTTGCTTATATTATTGAATTATCACAACCTACTTTTAATATTTGCATGCTTAGCATGGAGCAATAATGTTTGACTTTCAGATCTGATTCAGCTTGTCGCTAGAACCGTAAGAAAACTCTTCAATCCATCAAACTACTAAAACTACGGAGTGTTGAGCTTGACAAAAGTACACATGAAATATTCATCGTGCCATGATAAATGAAATGACACTACATACGGTCCTCGTACCGGAATAAATGATTTACATTCCGATCATAGTTGAAATTTACATAGGATGTGATTATGAATGTCATACAGTCTTGCCTTTAGTTTTTCCTAAGGCAAATCTGGAAAAATTCCATACTACAACATGGTATGGGTGTTGTCCCCAATGAAATCCTCCAAAACAAATAAGTTACATGAATCATAATCGTCTCATTTCTCAACCAAATTTTCAGGAAATCAAATCTCTGTGAATGCTGCGCGCAAAGTGCCATACTAACTATAGGTGAAATTGTTGAATCGGTGGAGTTTACTATGAACTCTAAAAATGGCGCAAATGAAAGAATGTGTCTGGACCTGTCTGGCTTGACCTGTCTTATTCTAATATCTGCCAAGTTTTCCATTTCCTTCAACGCTAAACATTATCGTTCGTTTTGAGCTAGAGTTCGAGTTCGAGTCTTGGACTATTGGGAATCCTTAGGATTGTTTACTAAAATTGTCATAGCCGTCATAGCTGTAGTAGCTGTGAATTTGTCAAGTTCAAGTGAGTAATACGAGAAGAAAAAGAGGTTAAAATACTCAAGCAGGAAGAAACACCAGATTAAGTAAGTCTAATTTATTTTACCTTAATTTTTGTAGACATTCTTTTGTATCCTGAGTAGAATTCAAGCAAATCTCTGGGTAATTTCAGAAAATGTGTAGATTTAAAGGATTTAGTGAACTTCAGTTCAGTATTTAAAAACTTTTATATGGCAGAGGTAAAAGGTGGATTACATTCGTTGTCAGCAGATATTTTTGTCCTCGTGTAGTTTTGTAATTTAGACCTTCGGAACCGGCCTTATAATAATCTTAATTCAAACTGCCCGGATTACCCCGAACCCATACGTATTAGTTTATATGGACTCCGGGAGATGACTAAAAGTAAAAGTGCAGCGACAGCGAGATGCTCGACTTTGTTTTCCCTCTCGATGCGAATAGAACAGAATTAATTAGCTGTATAATTTATTTTCAGTTAAAATTAATTCTTTGAGAAGTCGATAAATACTTCGCTGACCCGAAGAAAAGATGAAAATAAAAGATTTCACCAAAGTGTCCACTTATTTCATAACCACCGTAACTCATGAATGAATTTGGAAATTTTGATGTCATAAATAAGTTGTCTTCATTTTGCAGCAACTCATTTTTTCTTGTTCAATTTTTTCGCTAAAACGCTTAGCTTCTGAGATAGTGATGCCCAAGATGTCTGTGATGCCCATAGGTTTTGAGAGGGGTGAGGAAATTCGTACAGAAATCGAAATCCAGCTGGTATTAGTATTTGTCTCCTCGGTTGGTCTTAAAATTCGGCAACGCAACCGAATGTTTTAATTTTCTAAATCACTCACTCATGATGATGTGTGAAGCAGGATTAAAAATGCAAATTCCTCCATTCAAGCGCCTCGTGTTTTTCAGCTGAAACTAAAGGACAGGTCGTAAAGAGACAGGAAAATCGATTTGAAAGATCGGCCTTATAGTAGTGTATTAAGGCGTAATGTAAATGTTAGGAATGGTTAATTATTGCTTATAATAAAGAATCCGATCTCATGCAAAATTATTTTTGAACTTTCAGCTTCAGCACAATACAAACCAAGTGACCATATTTGTGAGAGCGAAAATGTCACGGGAAAACCATGGTGAAGAATTTACAAGAAGACCCACTGAAAACCGGTACCGTAGAAATGTAGTTGGCGATTCCACTACTGCATCTCGTTTCAGAAGTGGAATTTTGCATGCGTCTACTCCAATTCCATCGCAAATTTCATTTATTGATCCATTGGATGCGACATTCTCTAGATTGCCCCAACTGGACGATCACTTGAACAAGCATTATTGTCCAAAAACATATTCCAAGTAATTAGTTAATTGTATTGAATTATTCAGAACCCTTTCAAATTTCTTAAACTCATTGCATTATCTGAATTTGACAGATCGAAAACAAAACAGCCAAGGGCACTACTAGTGGAAGACGGAAATGGTAGAGAGAAGCACAGTAGAAACTTTGTCTCACTCAAAACTATTCATAAGAAAGCCGAGAAGGACGAACGTTTTCATAATCTCAAATGTTCTTTTTCAAAATCATCACCTTCACCGGAGCGGTCTGATAGTCCCCATCGTAATGAAGACTCAGATTGGTTGCTTTTTCGGTCCCCTGTGAAAATAAAACATCAGCCTAACGCAAGTCCCAGTAAGACTGGGCAATGTACGAATAGAAATGAAATGAAAATTTCGTCGAAGAAAAAAGTACGCTTCCCAGTTATCAAGCAACAACTGTCTACGTCAAGAAAAAATCAGAAATCAACGCGGGGTCGTTTGCCGGTCAAAGTTCGTCTTTGCAAATAATGTTAATTTACTTATACGGGGAGTTGAGATTTTATTTAAAGCTTTTGAATAACTCTATGCAATCTGCGCGTGATTCGAAAGATCTAACGGTAATTGAATGGAATTATTAAAGTTGTTTCAATTCAAAGTAAGAAATTATCCCTAAATGAGATTAAGAGTGATTCATACGCTACGAAAATTTGGTTATACCATTAATTTTATATAATGCTAGTCATTAGCCAATCGACAATCAAGTAAATTCTTTTGACAAATTTGATCATTCACAAATCCACAAATGAAGGAACTGTCGAAAATTATAGTAGCATTAGGAAAATTTAGCGCGATCTCTAAGTTAGATTTTAAGTAATACGCTCAATAAGAAACTTCTAATACAGATAATATATTCCTAAGTTAAGTATTCAAGTCAGAA
This sequence comes from Thalassaphorura encarpata, assembly GCA_009869925.1. Taxonomy (NCBI): domain Eukaryota; kingdom Metazoa; phylum Arthropoda; class Collembola; order Poduromorpha; family Onychiuridae; genus Thalassaphorura; species Thalassaphorura encarpata. Next base: position 25,054 of record WJEZ01000457.1, read on the forward strand.
CAGGTCATTGCGAATTAAATTGAGTAGTACCAATCCTCCATCCTCCTCAGATCTTGATGTTTAAATTGGAGTTGGCATTTAGTTATAATTAAGCTAATGATAAGGTAATGCAGACCTATTCTGAAACAAATATTAAGTAAGGTCAGTCAAAACATGCATGTCGAGTTTCGTTCGTTTAATAAAATAATTGAACATTTACATTCTAAACGTTTTCTGATTTCTGGTGAAAGACAATATAGCCGAAAAGTTCCACTTTCTGCAATTCAGAAGATCAATATTAATTAGGCAGGAAGAATTAATATCTCGAATATCCTTAAAGACTTTAGCCTATCCAAACTTATGTATTGTTTTAATTCCCCCGGACAGAAGCTGGGGATTAAAGGAATGAATGCGCTGTGCAGTGGACTAAGGAGTGTTTACCGTGTATTATTTCTTCCTCCTTGGGTCCAAAACTTCATAGAGAAAAGTTGACAAGAGTCAAAGAAAATATTTGTGTTGCACTCAATCGAGGGAGGAAAGGATTTCTCTGTCAGTAGTTTCCTTCTACTTTCACTTCAACTCGCTCTCTCGTCAGCCCAACTTAACTTGAGACTATTTCACAGATTCTTTGACTTCAACTTCTTTGCAATATCGGGAAGTCCACTTGTGTATCAAGTAGGAACCCTTCATCCTTAATACCTCTTCATTCTTCAACTTTGCCTTCCGTCCTTCCTTCTTGACACTGGTACAATCATTTATATTTTCGTTTCGGTTCAGGTTCAGGTTCAGATTTAAGATCAAATATCCTAAAGCAACGATTAGCTTGAAAGTCTTCTCTCTTTCCCCTCCTAGAGCAATTGCTTATTGGTCGAATTTATTACGTCAATGCTTGCAATTCTATTGATTGACCAAATAAAAAATCAATTTTATTTATGTTACAAATCCTATGCGAAAGATCTTTAGAGAGATGAAATGTGACTAATACTAAGTGATGACGCAAAATTATTCAGTTATTGAAATGTGTATTTCCGACTACTGCTGTCAAACGACAAAGGAATCCCGATTTGGCATTAACTATTCTATTTTCTGCGTCATTTTTCAAATAATTCTTCCCGAGCATGGAAAGGGAATGAACACGAATGGTAAAAATCGCACCATATTTCAGAGCTCTCTTCTGCTGTATTAAATGAAAATTAGCCAAGAACCCGGGAACTCGACGATGTGGGCGAAATTCAGCTTAGGACATGAAAAGAGTAAAAGCCAAACCAGACTTAAAGAAAAACAAGGAAAAGCTAACGAGTCTACATTCCCCATTCACTATAGAAATTGCGTCATTAGAATTAGTAACCCGAATGATTTACTCAAATTATATAGTTAACATTTCATTTCTTCGACTGAGTGGAAATCCTATGATGAGCCACTCATTTCATAAAAAGGATTTCATTTCGTGCTACACTTCCACTATAGAAGTAGTCATCAAATTGTATGTATTGTTCGAGCTCCCTGCCTTGTCTCTCAACTTAAAATTAAAACTTACTAAAGTGTAGGCTTCAAATCTTTCACGGTCTGGTAGACATTAGTTTTCTTTCGTTCTTAATTTTGGTTAATTTGAACGTATACAAATAGCCTTAGTATTTTCTATATAGAAAATCTAAATGAAAAGTTCTTGACTACTGTCTGCAATCTAAAAATATGAAATCCTTTTCAAGTAGTGATCAAGATTTAAGGACTGTTATGTTTAAGTACAATCTGCGTGGATTGACTTGCTTTCATCTCCGTCTTACAATGACTCGTCTGAAAAGAATCGAAAGAATTAAACGATTTAGTGTCTAGACATACAAGAGTTCGTCATGCATTTTTAACCATTAGGTGATAGTCAAAATAGATATTTTATCTTTTCCAGCAACAGCTACGGTTGAATCTAGTCACAAACAGACTTGAAGGTTGTGCTTTTACATTACTCTCAATATTGAAGAAAGTAGTAAACAAGGACTAAATTATATTATTGTTAGGCTGCACGTGTTTCGTATCATTGGTTAAGATGTCTTTAACATAACATGAACAGAAAAAAATACATTTTATTTGTTATTTTGAAGTTTATTTCACGTTCTCTCCCCATGAAAGTTAAGAAGTTCGTAATGTTGTCTTTACATACTTGTAACTATCTTACCAGAGTTTTTTACATTGTTCTTGTAAATTTGTTTCTAAATAATCACCAAATGTTTCCAATCTAGAGCATACATTTTTTCTTTATATTTATTTTCCCCCTTACACCTGTTAATTAGTTCATGTTGAAAACACTTAACATTCAACAAATCAAAATTGAAGTAATTCATCTGCTTCAGACGAACTTCCACTTTCTAGTGGTATAGCATAGACTGTGGAGAAAGTTGTTACTTTTCAACTGAGATCAAACACATGTTAAAATTGCTGATAGTGAGATTGGACTGGACACAAAATATTACATACATTTCAATCGATGCGTGAACTTTGTTCCGAGGAAAGGATGAATACTTTGTAGATTGAAGCATTCGTGCATAATGCATTGGATGGATTTAGGGTGGACACGAAATCGAAATGAAAATGACCAGGACAAGGATTATGATATGTAAAGCTTATAAATGCAATGTTTTATGATACTGAATGAGAGTGGATTAGAATGGACAGCAGGGACTATGCAAGTAAGCAATGTGGGCTGCTTGCAATTGGAAATGGAAAAACAGGCAGAAGGTGATGAGATGAGTGAAGTGTAGACGAAGTGTGGTAAAATCAATTTGGCTTTTGTGGACCTAATCGATGAAAAGGTTACAGAATAGTTTGTCATGACGGGCGGAGGACAGGCTCAACTATTCAACATATCAGAAACAGTGACCAAAGCGTCATGTATTTGCCATAGAGTTAAGAACTTTTCATTCTCGTCGTGTCTTAGTATAGAGCGGCCCAAACTGTTGATCAATTGTTTGGTGACCGCTGCCCTCGGTCATTTGCGGGAGAA
>WJEZ01000458.1:0-28023 GCA_009869925.1 Thalassaphorura encarpata
TTCCTTAGCACATTAATGAAATGAAATTTAATATTGAGCTTATAGTGGCTTGTAACACCGAAGCAATTTGTTGGCTGCTATTCCAAGATCCAATTAGTAAAAGAATATGCGTTAACACTGTTAGAAAACTACACTTTTCATGATTACATGATTTTCTGCATACACAACACTTTGTACGAAATACTCGATAGTAGGAGAATCGCATTCAACCGTCAACTATTTAGGCAATTTAGGATTCAATTTTTTATACATCAAAAAAGTTTGGTAGATGTGAATGACATAAATACATAAGGTTCCAAAGCTTTTATTCATGTTTATAGTCAGGTCAACAAGAATGAGAGCATTAATCAAAAGTTAACGGGATAATTATATAATCTTGTCAAGAAATAATGCACTCATTTAACATCTTCTAAAGAAATATAATAATAGTATATTAAAATGTAGGAGAACTTCTCAAATGCATTGGCTCATACTTTTTTTATTTACTTGAATTGGAAAATTTTTAAACCATAACTTTTAATATCACATTTTATTAAAAATCTGTTATTGGGAGTTCAAGGCTGAGAGCATGTTGAACTTGATAAGATTTCTCTCCGTTTGCATTATGGGCAGGACTGTAAGGAAACAAAAATTCTGTTACCGTTACTGATTTTCAACTGGAAAGTAAGAAAATATTACGTCTTTCTGATGTTCCATCAAACATTTTATGAGCGGATCATAAGTTTTGCAATTAAATTCACTGGGATCCAATCCTGCGCCTAATTGTTAAAATAAAATGACAATTTAGTCCAGACTAACTTTGGGTGCCTTAAAAGAAGTCATTAATTTCTCAGCTAACCAGCTTGGTTCCTACAAGTGTTGAGAACTTCCTTAGCTTTACCCTTCATGCTCTCCGGAAATTCTCTGTCAGAGTAAGCGTCTATAGCAGCCTCTGTGAATTTACCTTCTGGGTCCAACTGGGCAAATAAAAGTCAGAATTCTTATCCATTTCAAAATAAAAACAACTTAAATTGAACTCACAAATCCAAGTTTTATCATGGAGCATTTGATTATACACTAAAAAATAAAAGTAATTTCAAATTGAGTTTCCCATAATTTTATGAAAATTGCCGAATTTAATTGTATTGAAATGTCTCACCATCATTCTGGCTGCTTTTTCTTTGCCATTTTTGAAATTCAATTCTTTTACACAGGGGCCCATTTCAGCCATTTGCTTTTTAGTGACTTCTGCGGTCACTTCCTTGCAACTTTTTTCCGCATTTGAAAAATCCTGTAGATTAATTGCACGTTAATTGTGTACGTCAATAATAATACTTATTATGGCTAATTTTTCTATGTACTGCACTTACTACAATACCAGCAGCGACGATGGCCAAGCACAATAATAACGTAACCTTCGGAGCCATTCTTATTCCTGATTTTTAAATATTGTGGACTAACTATAAAGTTCAAGTTCATCTCCAGTTTTATGCCAGCCAAATTAAAGGATTTTTAATGAGATATCCAGAGCGACCTTTAGTTTCATTGTGTGTGTCATTTATTGGGCGGAGTAACACGGAGCATTCTCGTCATATTCTTTTATCGAATAATTTCTTCATTAGGTGAACAATAACTAGTTTAAAATTCGGAGGACAAAAGAAAACTCCATTTATGCACGTGGTTCCAGTTGCGTTATAAAGTTATAAAAGCAATTATAACCTCGAACTACTGGAGGCCATGAAAATACAAGGCATTTGGCCATCAGATCATGGAATGATCCCTCCCAACGCGAATATGAAACTTCATACTTTACCTTACTATAATTTCAAAGTTTGATCTAATTATGATAATAAATTGTCTAACTATTTGACAGTTTTACCTATATAAAAAACGAAATTAATGTGAATGTCCGAAATAAGGATTTAGATTTCAGAGTCAGGGATAGGATGAGCGGATCGATTATATGTGATGTAATCTGAGACTAGCGCAGCAACATTAACCGAATTGTATTGTAATAGTTTGCTACTTTTTTATGGGGAATCAAGGCATAACACTACTACTGCATAATTTGTGCCTTGTGATTTTGGTCTGATCCAATGCACCAGAGGAAAGTGTATATGAGCCATGCAATGTGGTTGAACTATTGCATTTTGCACTTACGTCAATTGCCATTCGCAGAAGTAAATGCTAATAAGTGCACAGCATACTTGGGTATTGGGTTCCTATCTTCCTATAAGCAAATTGGTAATGCAAAATGTAACTATGCAATCTTATGTTGATTTCCGTCATGGACAAATATTCGCAGCAGTTTCCCACATTAATGCTATGCTCAGATTAGTTATCAAGTTCAAGCCAGGGAATTGTATTGAAAGATTCTTAAAGAATACTATGGTCAAACAATACAAACACGTTTAAATTTGTCTATAAAATCATAAATTCAAGTTAACATTGTCAGCATGCCGCGTGGAGGACGTTGTAGTATACGCTGTACTTCCTTCCGTCCTTCTAAGACAATTCGAGCTCAACCCCAGACCAGGTTCGATTGAAATTTTAAAAAAACCTGAAGTAATTACGAGGTTACTTATCTTGAAATTATTTTGAACGTGTTATTAGTGCAGCTCCTGCTACAACCCAAGGACAACCACAAACACAGGCACAGTCAACGCCATACCAGCCAGCAATTACTAAAACAAACGGTAAGAGATTAATTCAACATTTATCCAAAATTCACTGAAATTGAAATTAACCTTCAGCTTTTTTAATGTTTAGGTTGCACTTGTGAGGTCTCTTGACTGGAATACGTTAAAATGTAAAACACTCTTTATTCCTATGAATCTGAGTTAAATTCTAACAGAGTATTATGATGGTAAAAATAATTATTGGTTGCTTCTTTTAATTACAGGGCCAGCTGGTATAAGTGGATCACAGACATTCAAGTCCTGGTGGAACGGATCAAAAACAGAGATCGACTCGACAGGGGCTAATAGACGCAATCGATGTCGACATTGATTAGTCCACAACTGTCGAACGTCGAACAGAAAATAAATTCATGCAGTTTTAAAATACCGAACCTAATCAATGCTCTATAATTCATACTAATAAACGACATTTTTTCCTAACTTGATATGACTGATCTCGTATTCTAAAAATAAATTAGACTGGGTAAATAAAATACCAAACCTAATCAATGCTCTATAATTCATACTAATAAACGACATTTTTTCCTAACTTGATATGACTGATCTCGTATTCTAAAAATAAATTAGACTGGGTAAATTTTTTTAAAGATATTATTTTACTACCAATTAGGTGAGAAAAACATAAAAAGCCAATTTGAATTTTGAATACTAGATTAAATTTCTAAACCAAATTCTGTGAATGTCAAATACTAAATATGAAAAACAAAAAACGTAGAGATGGAGGCTAAACTTTAAGGCCTTTTTGGATTCTAACGGCGCCGACGGGTTCTGCGTGGAGATGTCTTTTCTTCCTTCGGGACAAGTAGAGCTGCAGCTGCAGATGTCCCTGGTTCGTTAGTTTCAACAGCAGCAACTTCCTTCTCAGTTTTAACAGAAGCAACTTCCTTGCCAGTACCTTCTGCTGAAGGAGCGGAGGAAGTTGAAGCTAAAGCTGCAGAAGCAGCAGAACTTGTGGTGGGCATCGCTGCCGTTGGATCCGGTGGTGGTGGGACTGGTGGACGCCCACGTGTGAATTCCAAACCCCCAATATAATTCCACAAATTCCCGGAAGTTTGAGCTCTTTCCTTCTTACGACGCAACTCAGGGTCTCCCTCCTCAACTTCTTTCTTTCGTCCAAAAATCCCACCTTCACGAACATAAGGATTTGTTGTCTTCTTCGTCTTGTCGCCTTTTCCTTTTTCTTGTTTGGCTTGGGCACGCTTTAGTAAGAAATAGAACAACATTAATTAATGCTAATGTTAGGAGTCAACGTCAGTAATTAGTTCTGTGTTTGGAAAACAAACCTTCAAACGTTTGCATGCTTCACTGATGAAAATCCGATCCACAGCTTCATTTCCAAGCAAATTTGCATGGGTGAACAATGGTTGCTGGCCCAATTTTTTAATTTTGGTGGCTGCCTCTACCATTACACCAACAGCTTCAGTAGAGCGGAGATTTGGGACGAGTTTGCATACATCCTTAGTATCATCCTTCAAGTCAATTGGCACATCTAAATAATAATCACAATTAATTCACTAAATGCAAAATTACAACTCATCGAGCTATACTACATTCAAATGTCAAGAAAATTCTTACGATTAGGTGGACAGGCCACTTTCAAGACCGAGAAAAGAGATTCATTCAAAACAAGACGTTTTTGCTCAAAGTAACGCTGATATTTCTTTTGTCCACTCTGGACATCTTGGCATTGCGTGAGTCTGTCTTGAATATCCTTGTCTTCCTTGATCAAATTAATCAATTCGCTCTTCCGGGCATTCAAATAAGTCCGGGTGCTGTGATCCAATCCAAACTGAAAATAAAGGTAAGAAAGCAGATTTAGCTAATTTAGCACAGTGAATTTGTAAGAAACTGTCGATAGTAACTAAAACATACTCTGTCTGCAAATGGCACAACGTCAAATGCCTTGTTCAATTGCAGTCTGAACATCAACAAGTCATACTGCAAGCGGATTTTAGAAGTCAGACGTTTAATCTTTTTCTCCAAGTTTCTCAATGCTTCATGATCCTCAGGATCCAGAGTAATGCGATGAAGACCTTTGTAAGGTTGCTTGAAGTAGAGCAAATAAGTCAAGTAGAAACCACCCAATTGACGTTTGACCAAAACGAGTTCTCCTGATGTAAGTTTTTCCTCTTTCGGCTCAGCATCGTCTGCTTCTCCATTCTCAACTTTCTCAATTTGCATCATGTTTAAGTCGTCAGCCATTCTCTGTGTACTCTCACTCTCATGATCGAACCCATCCTCAATACTAGTAACTGAGGTTTGTTGTTGCTGCTCTGAGGTCAAAGGTTCTTCCATCCCTTCATAGTAACCCATATCTTCCAATTCAACCTCATCGTTGTCCCCATAATTATTCCCACCTTCTTGGAAAACTTCATGAAACAAGACTGGTTGGGGTTCCTCAAACATCCAAGCAGAGTCCGCTGGATATACGACCTCTTCATCCACAGCCATTTGATCGCCTGTGTTGTAAAATTGAAAGAAATATTAAAATAATATTAGGAACTGGTCATTTGTAGGAGTTTAAGAAAAATGGACAGTTATATTAAGGTTTAGTGAGGTTTTATGTACCTGGATATTCCTGCAGCACAACTTGTGGTTGTGGCATACTGGAATTTTCATCCTCCTCATCATCTGATAAATCAACGACTTCAATTTCTTCTTCATCATCTTCCTGTTGCAACTCTTGCTCAACCCCAAAATCTTCCCTCTCTTCTTCTATTCCATCCGATTCTCCATGAATTTCTTCCATTTGTTTATCCACAAAATCAATTTCTTTATCCACAAAATCAAGTCCGCTGGATATACGACCTCTTCATCCACAGCCATTTGATCGCCTGTGTTGTAAAATTGAAAGAAATATTAAAATAATATTAGGAACTGGTCATTTGTAGGAGTTTAGGAAAAATGGACAGTTATATTAAGGTTTAGTGAATTTATGTTTTATACCTGGATATTCCTGCAGCACAACTTGTGGTTGTGGCATACTGGAATTTCCATCCTCATCATCATCTGATAAATCAACGACTTCAATTTCTTCTTCATCCTCGTCCTGCTGCAACTCTTGCTCAACCCCAAAATCTTCCCTCTCTTCTTCTATTCCATCCGATTCTCCATGAATTTCTTCCATTTGTTTATCCACAAAATCAATTTCTTTATCCACAAAATCAATTTCTTCCTCTTGAACATCAACATCCATGTCTAAACCTGGTTCCTGCTGAACTTCTTCCTTCTGTTGTTTTTTCTCTTGCTGTTGCTCCTCCTTCTTTCCAGCACTGGAACCAGCAGCAGCAAGCTGATGATTCTTCCTTGTCTTTGTTCGCATCAGCATCCTCGGGTTTGTAGCCGGTTTTGCTCGTGAGCCAAAAATCCTTTGCAGTCTCAAGAATAACTTGAACCACTTCATCGTACTGATCTTGTCTTCGTTTACCTTTCCCAACGGCACTATTTAGAAAAGAAAATGTAAATAAATGAAATGAAATTAAGAGATAAGGAAAGGAATGTCGATTGTCGACCAAAATAGTTTACAACGAACGATTTGCTGCACTGGCCATGTAAAATGGGATGTGCACGAGCCCAAGCCCACTTAAACTAGGTTTACTGTTTACGTGTTAATTTAATTTACTAAGGTCAAAGGTTAACTTACGCATGAAACACAAGAGGAATTTCCATATTCTTTGCACTTTCCGCAAAATGTGAGAATGTCCATCCATGGCTTCGTATAAAATTAGAGACGACGACTTCATAGTCACTCATTAGAACAAGCCCAAAGGCGAGCTAAGGCTTTTGGATGACCCAAGAAATCCATCCTTATCCCACGTCACTGTCCCAGTCAACTGGACTGGCAAGGTTAAGGTCAATAAGGCCAAGGCCAAGGCCTAAGGTCACTTTCTAAATTCAGATTCTGAAGACTGCCAACTGTATCCGTGCGTGCGTACGTGCAATGCAAAAGCCAAAGCAGAATAAAACTTGCCTTCAGAAAAAAGGACGCTGGAAGGAATGCAAGTCAATCCAATGCAGTGTGATTTTCTTTTGTTCGTATCGCGCGTAGTTGTCCGGCCTCAGAATATGCTCAATTTGAAACCAGAATTTTCCTGAGTAGTAGATGTCGTATGAGCCCAAAAGCTCAACCTTCGCAAGATTAGGTTCTTTTGAAAGTCTTCTAAAGAAAACTGACCATATTTTCGGCCGATTCCATGTTCAGTGTAGGTAGATTACCCATTTTTAATAGTAATCGATTACAGATTACTTTCTCTAAAAATCGGTGAATTATGATTACAGATTACTGAGTTTGAGAAATTAATGATTACTAATCAGACTACGTTTTAGATTACTTTGCGAAAGATTATTATTATCTTATAAATTTTCATGTTTCTCGCGTGTTCAGCTTTACCTTCGGACTTCTGAGTTTTCAGGGAACGATTATTTTGACCGTTACATTTCAGAAAATGTTAAGTCTCGCAAAACGCACTTTTATTGAAGAGGAACCGAATTTTGGTTGAATGTAGAATTGGAAATCTGTGCTAATGTGCCACCAAAATGCAATCTAAAAAAATAATCTGAAAATCTTAATCAGATTACAGATTACCTCCTAAATGTAATCAATTACATGATTACTTGACAACTTTAAGGGGAGTAATCAGATTATGATTGCTAGATTACTTAAATGCAATCTAATGTGTAAGCAGAATATGATTAGTAATCTAGTTACACTGTCCATGTTGGAGAAAGTTTAAAATACAAGGAAATACAATGGCAGAAAGGGTTGGTTGGAAATTAAATTAACCACACATTTTATTGCATAATTACAATTTTATACGTGATAAGCTAATATTTCTCTTCATTCTAATAAAACTGTGATTCTAAATTTTGGCATCAATTTGAATATAGGTAACACTGTACTTGCAATTCTACTACTACTCTAATTCCAACATGACTAACTCCACCAGTGTTGAGAAGGCTACCACACCACTTAATAAGCTTTGAAAATGGAAATACTAACAAAGTGCAATTCTTTCTATAATTTTATTGAAGTCCGTGCTCACGATTAAAATGCCAAAGTCTTTATGCAAATATGGTGACTCATTTATATTTGATTGAGTTAAAGCTTTGGTTCGGTTGTAGCTGCTGCAAAGAAATTTAGGAAGAGGCGTGTGGCAAGTGCGTTGTTTCATTGTGCATAATCTAGTAACACCTGTAAATGATATAAAAAAAACATCATCGTTTTTCAAATTTTGAGATGTGGGCTTTCTTAAACCAGAAGGACACCGACATTAGATAACTTACTACATTATTTTCATGTTGAAAGTCAATAGCAAGGTTGAAATGCCTCCATTTTCTAAGACTTGGTTGATCCAGTACACATCTGTCGGAACAAATAATGTGTCATGTTAGCTGAGTTGAACTAAAAGTTGATCAATTATATATAGAAAGTCTGAACTTGAGCTTACATCTTTGAAGCCGTTCATCAAGCACTTGAAAGGGGTAAATACAAAAAATCAACAATGTTAGTTAAGAACTTGAACATTAATTTAAAATACATTATATGTAGTACCCTATGAATAACCGTAGATTCCAAATAAATTTTGCTAGAAATTAAACCTCGTGATTGCCATTTGAATCTTGGGAAATGAAATTCTTACAATATTAAGTGTCTAATGGGACAAACCTCCTATTAAAATTTTCAGAGAAATTAAGCAAAAAGGATTCAAGGCGTTCTTCAGGCACACAGTATATATTTGGAATCAGGGGTTATATTAGATAAACCACTAAATAACATGCTCTTCGGGTGGTTTTACCTTAATAAATGGATCATAGGTTTTGCAAAACTCGTCGGCAGGACTTGGATCCAGAGTACCTGAATATTTATTTCATGTTACAAATATCAAACTGAGACTTCATGCAGTTTCTTTGCCTGAGATATTCTTTCAGAATACGGGAAATTATACAGGCAAACAGTATCGCAGTATGTATGGTTCAAATAATTACTTTACCTGCTTTATTTTTGCAGTTCCCAAAAAGCGGTCCAAGTTCAGCCCTCATAATATCCGGGACTTGTATTTCTTCTATAAAACTACGAATGGACTCATCAGTAATAAAGCCTTTGGGATCCAACTGAGAGCGTAGACACGACAACATTCAAAAGTTCAGAACACATATAACATCGAACGTTTAAACTAAGCTGTAAATTCTATAAGCTCATTAAGTTAACTTACGAGTCCTACTGCAATCATCACACATTTGAAGACACACTGAAAAATCAATAAAATCTGTTATTTAAAATTAAAATAAAACTACAACAAACAGGGTTTAAAAAGTAATAAGTTAGCAAGCCTGGATTGTGTTTTTAAAATGAATCAAATTCAAGGAGTACTTGGTTAATAAATGAAAGAACTGGTCCACTTTATTAATTACATTAGTTTTGGAGTTTTTTTCTTTCAAGTTTTTGAATTTCATTTTCTTTGAACAATCGGACATTGTCCCTGTCATCGACTTTCCGATTACAGATGCAGCCTCATTGCACACTTTCTCTGGAACAGCTCCGTGACAAGAACCCTACAAGAGTTCACAATGTAAAATCAGGACAAGAGTTAACAACAAATAAAAATTAAAAACCTTACTAGGCATAACAACACAATCAGGAGAATGACAGCTCTTACTACTGGAACCTTAGTACTCATGATTAAGTCTCACTTCCAGTTTTCAGGCTTCTTATTGAGTTTATATATGAAGTGAATTCCAATGGAGCTTAATGTTGAAAATACGAATGAATGAACGAATTGCCAATGTGAATATATGTATGACATTGGATGACCTTTCATTATTGCATTTGTATTTTGAACATATAATTTTTAGGGCGTCTTTCTTCACTATTGCCTCAGCTATTGCTATATTCGAATTGCACATTGCAGGCCGATGCAATTCGATTTTTAATTACAGGGCTAAGTAAATCAAAATCTAAAACAAAGGCAGCTGCCATATGGTGTGGTTTGTCATATGTGTGTGTGGCATTTTCACGCGCTGTAAAATACACAGTTGCATTTTGCCAATGCACGGTTGTGCGTTTCACACCTTCCCATCAACATGACATCATCACAAAATGAATGAATAAACGAATGAATGAAAAATATGTTGACATTGAGTTGCACTTGCACTGCACCATGACTGGAACAACTGGACAGTACAACCGAAAATTATTTCCGACTAAAGGAGGCCTTGACGAAGTTTTCATTCCTGTTATTTTAATTCAACAATATGTGTGTGTGGCATTTTCACGCGCTGTAAAATACACAGTTGCATTTTGCCAATACTAAATGCACGGTTGTGCGTTTCACACCTTCCCATCAACATGAATGAATAAACGAATGAATGAAAAATATGTTGACATTGAGTTGTACTTGCACTGCACCATGACTGGAACAACTGGGCAGTACAACCGAAAATTATTTCCGACTAAAGGAGGCCTTGACGAAGTTTTCCTTCCTGCTATTTTAATCCAACAATAGAAAGATTATTATTGTAAAGCCGTTTGTTAGAAATCAAAATAGTTACTTGAGAACTGTACATGTTTGGAGTAATTATGGAAGTTTTTTCAAAATAAAATCATGAAAATAAATATGAATAAAAAAAATAATACTTATTTTTTGCACATTAGTATTGCTTATACCTGTAACCATTTGTTGTTATTACCGTATGGAGAATATTCGTAATAAACCGTATGATTTTGTAACATTGCTGTACTTTTATTTATTGAAATCGATGGAAATAATAATTTCAGAGGACATGTAAACCCAAATGCTTCGTCCAATGGGTTTCTACAATTACCAACTCATGTAATTTGTTAGCTTGAGATATATTACGTTTATTTTTGAACATCTTACTGGTTATTACAAGCTGCGACGTTCTTTTCCTTTGAGTGAAGCATTCATGAAATTGTTGTGTCTACGCTGACTCGTCGAAGTGTACACATCTCATGAGCTGGAAACCAAAACCAACGAAGCGTCCCTGAATTCAAATTTAACATGGCGAATACACATGAAGGGCTTGAAATTCTAGAGGAGGTATGTCTTGTATCATCCACGCATTAAATTAATAAAATTATACATATCAATTTGCTTGAGTTTAAGCAGGTAAACAATTCGGAAACAGAGGTGGAGAAATTGGCGAAACGTAAGGGAATGAACTTCTGTAAGGAGATTCACCGTCGGACATATGGACCGCCAATCGACTACAAAGGGCGAGAGCCCCCAAAAGGTACATGAATAACATCAAATTTCTAATATATGAATCTTATTAAGAATCATTATTTTATAAACAATTAGAATGTGAGGTTTTTATCAAAATTCCACGAGATGCATTTGAGCCGGAACTCGTCCCCATTTTTGAACAAGCTGGAAGAATCTACAAAATGCGGATCATGACTGATAGCCGTGGATCGGAATTAAATCGTGGATTCGCTTTTGTCAACTTTGTCAATTCCCAGGATGCAGAGAAAGCGGTTGCAACGTTGAACAATTTGAATATTCGTCCAAGTAAGTTTCTTTTGTTTTGGTATCATTAAGAACATTTCCCGTAATTTTAATTTCTGCACTTAGATGACAAACTCCGAGTGAGGNTTTGTCAATTCCCAGGATGCAGAGAAAGCGGTTGCAACGTTGAACAATTTGAATATTCGTCCAAGTAAGTTTCTTTTGTTTTGGTATCATTAAGAACATTTCCCGTAATTTTAATTTCTGCACTTAGATGACAAACTCCGAGTGAGGAAATTCATGGAGCATCGTCATTTGTTCATTGCGAAAATTCCAAATGAAAAAACTCAAGAGGACATTTTTGAGGAAATCAACCGAGTCACTCGCTCCGTAGTGGGCGTTATCGTATTTCCGGACCCAGACAATAGACTTCTCAATCGTGGCTACGTATATGTTGAATACCGATCTCATAAGTAAGTTAATTAACTCAGCAAAGTGGCTACATTTAGGTTTAATGCTCATTCAATTTATTTTAAAATTCAGGGCTGCCTGCTTGGCTCGTACCCGAATTATTTTCCAGAATGTTCGTTTATGGGGAGAAAGAGTAATGGCTCAGTGGGCTCGTAATAATGTTTCCGTAAGTCAAAAATTATATTTTTATTGAATTATAATTTATTTAACTAAAGTGTATATATTTCATCACTAATTTTCCAGGGTCTTTGGTCATTCCGAGGAAATCAACCACCACCACCTTTACCAGCTTCTCTACCATGGACCAATTCAAGCTTTCCAAATCAATTTGGACCTGGCATTGTGGACCAATACCGATTTCCTTTGTCTCAACCAGTTGTTTTTGCTGGCCCAAATCCAAATGAATTATTATACCAGATAGCCATCCCGGTATTTCAGATTCCTCCACAAGATATTGGGTTGGGTCAACCTGTCCTTACTATCCATACCTTTGTTCCCATTTTTGAGCACAACATATACGGATCTCGTGGCCCTTGAGTATTGTCATCGTCTTCGGATATTTAAATACAGTTCGTTTCTTAATTTATAATTAGCATATAAACGCATCTTTTATTGAGATGTGCGTCAATTTATAATTAAATGCCAGTCTTCTTGGCTTCATTAATCTTTCCATTTTTATCATTCATTTGCACATAGACTTGACTATCTGCTGAATCCCTGATGAAAGTACACCTCGTTGACCACACACGATTTGGCTATATGCTCCAGAAATTACATGCTCACAATGCAATACTTGGTGCTGGGTTACGTTTCATGCTGTTAAATGGTTCTAAAAACTCGTGATTTAATACTAGGGTTTTATTCACATTTATTTGACTTTAATCATTGGTTAACACAAATCTGTAATAATAATTCGGAATAATTTCATTTAGGATACCCGTAATGCCAGTTAGTTCATCAGTTGGAGCTTGAAAAAGTTAATCCACGGAGGTTTTATCTTCTCCCAGCTATACCACACATCTAAAATCATAACAAAATCAAGTTTAAGTTTTAGTTAATTTCATTTTGTAGGTTCAAATAGCTTACTTGTTGGATACCAGCCATAATACACTTGAAATTGGAAAACACATACAAAATATATTAATCATATAAAAACATGGTTTTATTTAGCTTTGCTAAGATGGTCTTACCTTAAAAAACGGTTCATAGGATTTGCAAAATTCATCAGCTGGACTTGGATCAAACCCAGAAGCTTCATTTATTAAAAAAATTAAAATTTTAGAGAAATGTGTAGAATATATGGAAATACTAACTTAATACTCTCTTGCAACTCACTTGTCGTATCTTTACATTTCATCGTGAAGTCGATTACTTGAGTCTTCATGTCTTCGGGTAGAAATGTCATTTGTTTTATAGTTTCAATAGTTAACTTTACAGAGTCGGCGTCAATTAAAGCATCTTTGTTCAACTGGAGAGGTTCAATTAAAATTGAGTTATACTTTAATTTTGTTGTTTTAGCATGTCAGTGCACTTACAAATCCTTCTGATATCAACACACATTTGTAAACACACTGAAAACAAAAATGTGATAGTATGTATAATTAATCCAAATTCTTCAATGTCTAATTTTGGAAATGAAATTGTGAGTTACGTTAGCCTTGGCAGTTTTTTCTTTCATGTTTTTAAATTTAAATTGTTTTGTACAGGATGATATTTTGGCAGAAACACGTTTCGTCACTTTTCCAAATGCATCACTGCAATCTTTTTCTGTTACAGCAGCCACATATGAGAAACCCTTTAAAAATTCAAAATTAAGATAAAAAGTTGAATCCTTTAAAGCAGACCCAGTTAGCTCTTGTAGGTATAAGGAAACTATGAGCTTACGATAAAAATTATCAGAATTGTTAGCACGGAGCTCCGCATGATACTTTTTCCTAGAATTTCAAATCGGGAAAGGATGCGAATATTTCAAGAGTGGACTATACTATTCCGAATGAATTGTATTTATCTAACACCGGGTAATTTTCGTCTTTGCTGGAATGAGGCGTTGAGATAATATGATATAGCCTGTCCCATATATTTTGCGTTTTGTTTCATGAATAGCCAAGCCATAAATACATGTAATTTCTTGGGCGTCTTTTCTATCCTAAACTGCTGAACTGAAATTGGTACGGAGTGTATGGAGAATAAATTATAATTCCAGGTTCCAGTAGTTGCAGTTAATGATTATAATCAATACTTCTGACGGAAAGCGCTTCACTAGTAATATTTAAATGTGATAAATGCTACAAGTGACCACCCATTATGATTCTAACATTTAAATTTTTTGACGTGTGAATGCTTATTGAAAATATTTTACTGCAATTTAACGTAAAAATATAAAAATACTGATGCTTTATTTAGCCACACAACGTAGGGAACTTTTACTACATGCGCATTGCTCTGCTCTTACAGTTTTCAGATTTTGCATTCTTCCATACGCATTATTATACAAGTCTGTAAAATTGTAGAATTTTTATCTAGACCTTAATTGCCTGAATACCATTGTTCAAGGTCACAACGAAATAATGAGTTCTTCTAGCTTGTGGATTTGATGTATCATAATCATGGAAATAATTTGATTTTCAAGAAGAAATCCAATTTTATTCAAGCAAAATGACTACGAATTTATTCAGATCTAAACAAAGAAGAAAAAATTTCGATTTTGATGTAAGGAAATGCCAAAGGCGTCCACAACAAGAAATTCTTGCAACCGTTGCAGAATTGAACCCGGAAGTATAGGATGTGTCGGTTAAGACAAATTTAGGAACTATTAATTAACAATAGGAAGTAGGATGTGGAGAAATTTATCAAGATATTTTATGACTTTCCAATCCCAGCACACATCTAGGTTTTAAAACAAATATGAAATATCAGTATATGATCAATTGGCTGCTTTATACTAAACATTGAACTTACATCTTTGACACCAACCATCATGCACTTTAGAAGAGAAAATAAAAATATTAAGTACATAGCAAACACGATATTTTGATTCTTTGATTGATCATACGTACCTTAAAAAACGGATCATACGTTTTACAGAATTCATCAGCTGGACTAGGATCAAATCCGGCACCTTAATTTATGTCAAAGTATAATGTTTTAAATAATTCATTTACTCATTCCATTCAATTCGAAGGCAATCATTGAATTGAATAGTAACTTACTTGTTTTTTGTTTACAGTCTACTACAAAACTTCTGATTGTACCCTTCACTTCTTCTGGTACGTCCACCATTTTGTCAAAGTAAACTTTTATAGTCTCGTCGGTAATTAGTGCTTGTTGGTTCAACTGAAGTGTCAAGTTTGGAAATTATGAGATTAAATTAGTTTCTTCGAATAACTTAGGAATAGAAAAGTTATAAATAAAAAACGTACAAATCCTTCCGCAATCATGACACATTTGAAGACGCACTGAAAAATAATATATTAATAAAATTGTAACATATTCAATTTCTATAAAAATTGTTG
This sequence comes from Thalassaphorura encarpata, assembly GCA_009869925.1. Taxonomy (NCBI): domain Eukaryota; kingdom Metazoa; phylum Arthropoda; class Collembola; order Poduromorpha; family Onychiuridae; genus Thalassaphorura; species Thalassaphorura encarpata. The sequence goes on from WJEZ01000458.1 coordinate 15,127, forward strand.
ACTGATTAATAATTGTGCCATCTTACATTGCTCTTTGATGTTTTTTCTTTCAAATTTTTGAATTTCATTTGTTTTGAACATGTTGACATTGTTCCTGTCATACGCTTAGCCAATCCTGCCAGAGCTTCATTACATTCTTTTTCTGTCAAAGCGGCCACGTAACAAGAGCCCTTCAAAAATATCAAATTTCAATTCAAGAATTTAGATATCTGTCTCGTCATTACAAATTTGTTGTTGAAATGAACCAAGAAACTTACGACGAAAAGAAGTAAAATGGTTATCAAAGAACTACTCATGATAAATTCTTTTTATGATTTCGATTTAGAATTAGTATGTCAAGATGAAATCTTCCTCCACAGAAAAATAACTGACCTCTCAACTTTTCGATGAAATGGTTTTATCTACTCCAGGAATAATTTTTGTTGCTTTTGTGTCTTGTGTGACATTCGTAGAATTGTTTGACCCGTGCATTTGTCATTGTTTGGCTGTAATTATCACACCTTAAATACATATAATTTTTAGGTGTACTTCCTATTCTGTCCAGATTCTGTTGACCCAACTGATGCGTAAAAATTTTTAATTACAGGACAAAAAATTAATTATCTGTCACAAGTTAAAACAAAGGAACTTGGAGGGTCTTTTTGTGTAGACGAAGTATGTGTTTAGCTAAACGCAAGGTTTCAGATCAGATATCATAATCCAATCCCATGTTAGTATGTTAGGTATGAATCTCAATGCCCAATACCCATATGGTATTCTATAATTAGACTATTCAGAGTAGAGTAGCAAAATTCACGGAGGTCACGAAATAGTGAAAAAATTTAAATATACACATCAAAATCTGCTAATCACTCGAATGAAATGAAGTTATTATCTCACACGAATATCCTTTTATCAAAGATGAATAACTTAATGTTCAATATTTTTTAAAGTCACGAGTTTTATAATTTCAGTAAGAAAAGTTAATGAATAAAAACTAAACAACAACAAGGTTATTAGCAAATCATTATGCAATTTTATTCTTAATCCAATTTAAGAACATGATGACATTATTTTATATTCTCAAATTTCAGTGCAAGTTCTACAGCGAGATAAATCATCTATAAGTTGAAGAATGTAATTCGTGCACAATTATTTTGTAATGTTTAAAACACTGGTGCTTATTTGGGGCACATCTACAGATAAAAGCCAAAGATGAATCATTTATTTAATTCTATGGGATTCCGATATAGCTAAGCATGGTAACTTACGTTTCCAATCGTTCCCATTAAACATTTGATGAAAGGATCATAGGTTTTGCAAAATTCTTCATCCGGATCCATCGCGGCAGCTATTAATTCAACATTCAGTTAGAATAAATTTACCTTATGATATATCTTAGCACATAGCCTAGAGATATAACATATTGGAAAATCTTGTGAGTACCAGTTGTGTCATAGCACTTCATAAACAGTGGTTTGACTGAACCAATTAATTCTGGTGCAAACTCTTTGTCCAAAAATTTTGACATATCATCTGCAGTCAGACGGCCATCAGGTCCCAACTACGAATAACAATACATTACAATAAAAATTCAGTGTGTAGAAAATAATGAATGTTGAATTGTTGCAACAAATTAGAAAATAAAAAATACCAATCCTTCTTTGATCATGACGCATTTTAGGACACACTGCAATCAAAGAAAAATCAAGAATTATAATCTCCTAGTTTTTCAGGCATCATTGGATAGATTTAAATTTCATTTACAATAAAAATGCATATACTATCTCCAAGCTTCCTTACTTGTTGACTAAATTGAAATATGTTCTTAATACTTTCGACTATTACTCTACTATTTTTACAATAAGGATCCAAACACAACAAAAATCAATTTCAAAAAATGCGAGGTTTTTCTGTCGGATTTACTGACATGTAAATTAATTTTTTCTGTTGACCTTACATGATGAAATTAGGTAGAGTTGCTGAGAAATTTCAATGTACTTTACGGTGATTTATAGGGAAATCCTAGGATGAATCTAGATATTGTAAATCCAATACTTACGTTCATTTTAGCAGCCTTGTCTTTTCCGTTTTTGAATGTCATTGATTTGCTGCAAGCAGCAATTCCACCCATTTGTCGTTTCGTCAAATCACTCAAAACTTCTTTGCAATTACTCTTGGGTTCACCGTGAGACAAATCCTGCATGGGAATGAAATTACACACACGTCTAAAAATAAGCTAATCCTTCTGAAATTATGACCAACCAATAAATTAAACCTTGGACTTACAATGCATGCAATTAGTACTACAACGGTGGCAGCTAAATACACAAAGCCAGATAGCCGAGTCATCTTGTGTAACTTTAACTTGTCAAGTTTTCTTAATGCTCAAGTTTCTAATGTGAAACTAAAGACTAAATCATTTAACTGGCAAGGTCTTTATATAAACGTACTTGTACCCCTTTTCAATTAATACGTCAATTTTTGCATTCCTATTTCATCATGAAAAATTCAATTAAAACCGAATCGCTAATACAATTCAATAGTTGTTTGCGTAAAGCCAAGGCATTTTTCGCTTTTGCTTTACCTTAAATGATTGGAAACCTATAATTTTGAAACAAATAGCAAAGTAGTCTAATGAGCTGAACTCAACTAGGCTTCCCAGGACAGGGCAGGGTCATCACTAATGAACCCAGAAAAACAAACACATTTTTCTAAATTCTAAATTAAGCTCATTAGTTTCATTCATTCTCATAGCTCAAAAGCTAAAATACGCTTAGCACTGCGTTTTGCGTGTGTGCATTTTTATCCTGGTATGGTATGTGGTATGGCAGACTCAATTCAAGATGTGAAATAAAAAAGTCCTGGCTATAATACAGATAGGCTACATGGAAAACGCGTCCTGCGACCTCCAAAATCCAGTCATTCATGAATTTAAATGAATTATCAATCTCGCATATTTTTTACCAATTTTTTTTATTAAACATGTCAAAATAATGAATGAATATTTGTGAAGTCTAATGAATGGAAATCTGAGAATAACATTATAATATGGACTACTTTGATAAATCTAAGAAAAATGGATAAATTAATCGATAATTTAATTCAGGTTGTCTTGACCTATACCCTGATGTTGCTCAAATTGAAAGGAACAAAAATGAGAGACTCAATAATTTTTGCGTGGACCAATGATGCTTGGAAATAAATTACACAAAACATCAATATTTAGATAATGCGTTTTAGTAAACAATCGATTAATTTACTACATGAAAATGAAGAATTATTCCTACGGATGTATAATGTTGATTTAATGTAATTGAAAGCAATTTGTTAAACCCGCAATTCATTAGGAAGTCCTCGGAATTTTGCACATTCAGGTTAATCATTAAGGGCACATCTGTTGAGACAAAATCAAAATTATATCACCGCATGTGAAAGAATCAAAATGGCTGGCGGTTGGTTACCTTTCCTAGTGCACCCAACATGCACTTAATCAGGGGGTCGTAAGATTTACAGAATTCTTCAGTTGGATCTAGGCCAGCAGCTGCTCAAAAGAGTTAAGAAAGTTAAGTCAGATTGGAACTTTCGAATTTACATAGCATACGAACTAAGACGCACCAGTTTGCTGTTGACAAGCTTTCCACATTGGTCCGACTTGCGCAAGAAGACTTTCTGGAAATTCTTTTTTCAAAAATGCGTCCAACACTTCTTCTGGCATTTTGCCTTCGGCATTTAACTTTAGTAAAAAATACGCATGTGTTTTCAAATCCCCAACTTAACCAATGCCAACTATACAAGAACGCATAGATAAGCGAACTTACCACACCCTCCTTTGACATCACACATTTAAGAATGCACTGAAATAGAAAACACGTTTAGTTTGTACTTCTTTAACGAGTTGATTCCTAAAGTGAGTATTCGAAATATATTTGTCTTATGAACAAGAAGCCAAGAGATGTATTTTTAAAGAAACTACCAAAGTTGGCTTTGGTAGTTGGTTCAAGGCTTTTCTATTTCAAACCTGTAGCAGAATTTATTCTATTCCTTCATATGATGTCAACTTTCTTTAATTCGGAATTGACCAGAACCCTGCCTTTTAATTTATTGCTACCATTAAGCACAATTCTGGACAATGGTTCAATTAAAAAAAAACTTCTTTGAATCGGTTTCGGTAATTAGGAAATCCAGCCTCTCATTCTACTACGTCGTAAACCTTTTAAATAATGGTATTTCTTATTACAAAACTCCTGATAACGTTGCGTGTGTTTTTCAAGGTAGATCGGATAATTCAACTAAAATTTGAAATCGATAGTTAGGTTTTTCGTTTCAGATATTTTGTTCATCTCTAATTGTTTTGGCTGATGACGATATGTTTTGATTTATAAAAATCATCTATCCATTTTCATTAATTTGAAGAAATGTCGATTTGTGGGTTATGCCACATAACATGATTACAGAATAATGCTGTAAATTGATCATTATTCTTATTCAAGACACAAAATTGATACTCACATTCATTTTGGCAGCCTTATCTTTTACCATTTTTGAATGTCATTGTTTTGCTGCAAGCAGCAATTCCACCCATTTGGCGTTTTGTCAAATCACTCACAATTCCTTTGCACGTTTTCTCCTCAGCTTTAGCATTGCCCTATGAGAAATCCAATTTTTATTTCCGAATTCTAAAACAATTTCGTTTTTTCAACCGATTAGCTTACAATGCAGGAAATCAGCACGGCGGCTGCACAAACGACTGCGACTGTGAACGTATTCATTGCAGAAGAAAATGCTCAAAAAATGGTCACTTGATTTCGTTTTTTGAAAACGTTAAAAATTCTTGAGAGACGACTGAAAGTGGTTAATCAAATGGGCGTTCCCTTATATAGTCTACAGTGGACTTTGTTACTTGATTTCTATTTTATCTAGCATGACCTGAATTCAATTAAGAGGATTTCTTCCCCGCCCTCTCATAATTTGGGCACCCGTTTCCTACCCCAACCCAAAGTCGAAGACTAGGAAAACTGGGGAAGCCTGAAAATTGGCATAATTACGAGCTCAAAGCTCATGTATCAACCTAATGAATTTTATTATACCCAAACATAAGAATAATAGATTTTTAATTTCAATTAAAGACATTATAGTATAGCTTCATTCATTTTTATTGGAATGTGAATCCATTACGAAGGACTTTTTCGACATTACATTAGTTCATTCATTTATGAGTCCTCAGATTCATTCATCGATGGTTCCATGAGGTAAAATTCTACTGGAGTCATATCCGGATTGCCTTAGAATTGAATGGATACAGTGCACGCTAGTTCCTTGATTTGGTTTGATGGTCCATGTAACGAAGAGATAAGAATCTATGAAAGTTCATGTCATTAGTTGAAACTATGGCAGGATCACTGAGCTTTGATTGTATCTCCAAATGAGGCGGAGCCATAAAGGTGTGAGAATTTCATCCACGTTGAAAACAAAGTGATGAGAATGGGTCCAGCCCAATCAGATCTCAGGTGTTCGAAAGTTCTGCTTTCAAAATGGCGCACCCAAGCCAAGCTATGATATAGTATGCAAAAGGATGCAATCTGAACTCAATTCTTACAAAAGTTAATCACACCTTATTTCCAATCATATTTTTAAAAATTCGAATTGAGTTGAGTACAATTATGGCACTGGTAGGGCGCACAGGTGTTTTTATTAATTAACTTGATTATTTTGGCAAGGAATAAAATTCTACTTCGACATTTCAAATTACAAACAAAACTATCATTATGTCGTATCTACATCGAATATCTAATATTAACGTTATTAACGCATGTCAGCTTGAGATTTTATTATTTTTACAGTTTACTGATTAATTAATTTTGCACCCTGCTTAATGGTAGTAATGATTGTAGACTATATTCTAATCCGTATGAGCTACAGTACCAATTATTCCCCTTTTCCTACATGTTTCGCCAGATAGATTTATGAACGGTTATGGATTAGTGTTATAGTTTTCCGAATCTTATCATAATCAATGATAGCATTTCCATTTGACTTAGTTGTTTCTTAATTCCAAATTAAACTCAGGGTTAAGGCTAAAAATCTCAGACTTATTTCAGGTTTGGCATGCAGAATACATTTAAGCTGTCTTATAAAAACAAAAATAAAGACAACAATGGTTGTTGGCTAACATATAGTATATTCCAGGTCCAGGCCTGGTTCGCAGCCTAACTGAAACAATATTGTGATTGTGCTTGCTTTTGCATGACATGAGGCAGGATATTAGTCATTGTGATGACAATGCCAGGTAGGACTTAACAGTAACTGTGAAAAATTCAATTCATGGTTTTATTTTTTAATTACGTTTTGCTAGATTCTAAATGAATTTAAGTTCGCGTGCATAGTTGCATTGTGTACTATTTGAAGTTCTACGCTGTACGTTCTAACCTAACTTTCTATATATAAGCAGGTCTGTACATTTCCCTAACTGAGGACAGAGGTGGCAAAAAGTTTGTGCGAAAGGCAGAATGCGCAATTTCATCCCTTAACTACGTTCATGACTTTTCTATTGACTTTTCCCATTTTAAGCTTTTGCTTCTTGATTAAAAATATGGCGAAATCAATAAATCCAATTTCTTCAGAATAAAAAGCCGTCAATGTTAACTCATAGGCTCACACCAAATTTATTTCAAGTTCCGCGAACATTATGTTGAACTATTTAGTTAATTTTTTGTCTTTTTGTCACTGGTTTCTGCAATGCAGTTGTGGCAAGTGCCAGAGCAGCGCATTTCATAATTTATGCTTCGGATTTCAGAGATTTAATTACAAGTATTCCATAGACGCGTGTGCTTTGCTGTGTTATGCTAAAATTATAAATAATTCGTGTAGTGTACGTCTTCAGGATGATTTAATATCTGCAGAGAAGAGGAAATTGTAAGACGAGATGGGATTTACTTATACTTAATATAAAATTGAATATTTCATTAAATTTCTTGCTTAATTTGATTGAGAGCAGTATCAGAATTAGTACGAATATTTGGTTTAATGCTTTCATTTAAATAAGCAAAATCATTATCAAAATTTCAATGACCAGTAGAACTATGACACTTAGGATGATTTTTTTCCTTTGTAGTTTTTTCCGCATGACAAGAGCAGCTTTTAATCTTTTAAGCTTTTATTACCAGTAGCGAAATAGTCCTTTGTTTGTGTTATGACACATGATTATCAATATGGTCAATCATATTCCCCTGATTTTTAACTAGGAACGCTATATTTCGAATCAATTTTCCAATAATTTCATGATATCTGCATGTCGAGTTTCAATATCAGCTAAAGTAATTCATAGTATGTCATTCGATAAATCAAAATTCACGACATGATACAAAAGTTATTAACATTTTATTTCCAATTTTATTTTGAACAATTCAGTGAATTGAGTTGAGTATAGTTATGGTACCTGGTAGCACGCACTGTGACCGCGCTGAATTAATTAACTTAATTATTTTGGCAAGGGGTCAAATTTTGTTACGACACTTCATATTACATGCGAAATAATGATTATACTGTATCTAGACCGAATATCTAACATTAACATTGTAGCATGTCATTACTTTTACAGTTATTCCTATTATGACTAATTAATTAATTTTACATCATACGTAATGGTCATAATTATTCTAGTCTATTTGCTAATTTTGATGAGCTGCAATGCCAATTGTAGTCCATTCTTCCCATTTTTGGTCAGATAGACTTATGGACTTGCAATGTTGTAGCCTTCCGATTCTTATCACAATCAATGATCACATTTCCGTTTGACTTAATTTTATATTAGACTTATTGAGCTAAGGCTAAAAATTACTTGCCTTATTACAGGGTTGGCATGCAGGATACATTTAATGTCTCTTTTATAAAAACAAAAATAACATATGTAATATTCCCGGTCCAGGCCTTGTCGGCCTAACTAAAACAATATTGTGATTTTGATTTTGCTTGATTTCGCATGACATGAAGCAGGATATTAGTCATTATGATAATAATACGAGCTAGAACTTAACAATAAATGTGAAAAATTCAATTCATGGTTTTATTTTTTAATTACGTTTACCTAGATGTTACATGGATTTGAGTTCGCGTGCATAGTTGCATTGTACTATTGGAAATCCTACACCGTACGTTCTAGTCTAGCTTTCTATGTATAGGCAGGTACACTGTGTCTTCCTTAACTGGGGACAAAGGTTGCAAAAAGTTTGTGCAAAAGGTAGAATGCGCATTTTCATCCATTAACAACGTTCATGACTTTCCTATTGACTTTTTTCATTTTTCGCTTTTAAAATAGTCATGAAATTGTTTGAAGCACAACACATGCTTCTTGACTAAAAAAATAAGGCAAAATCAATAAATCCAATTTCCCACAAAACCAAAAATGGTCAAAGTCATGCATAGGCCACAAGCTTACGCCCAAGTTATGATTGAAAAATAAATAATAAAATTGCCCTAAAAATTTTCACGGCCATTCGTTACCCGTGCTGGCCTGGTCAAGAGAGGTTTGAACTTCATTTTTACTTGTTTTTATTCCTCGTCATCATCATCATCCTTCTCATCGATGAGCTCAACTTTGGAGTTCTTCCGATTATAAATGATTAATGCAATGGCTCCTGCGGTAACAAGGATCCAAAACACAATTGCCACCCATTTACCAAAACCCCAAAGCTTTAGGCCAAAGTCAAGCAATTTGAGAAGAGTCTTGTTCAAATCGTCCAAATCCGCACCCTATGTACAAGTACAATTAACACCAACGTAGTAGCTTTTGAATTTTCTGTAATTGCTTTGAATAATTAGGAAGGGCGTGAAAACTCGTGGACAGGAGACAGACAGGTTGGATTGGAATGGGTAGGGTTGGGATTTTTAATAATTCAACTTTAATTTCGTTACAACACCAAGGCTTAATTTCTTACGAAATATTCAAGTGAATAAAAAATTTAGATGCTGAATGGAGTTCTCTAGGTTACGTGCTTTGCTTTGTGCCAATATGAGAATGTTCATGAAAAATATTTACCTCTTCTATCCACATGATTGGTAAGTAAAGCCTTGGGAGCTTTTGAAACGTGGGCATAGTGTCCCATGGTTGAATTTGAATAGAAAATTGAATTTTCTGCTTTGATTCAATCGAAATGCCAGTCATCTGAAATGAATTATGGTCAGATCGAATAAAAATTCGAATTCTTATGAAATAAAAACATTACTGGATGAAAGTCAAAGAATCCAACGTGTTTTTCCTCATTAGGGGAGAGCCCCTCAACTGCCTTTACTATTTTGGGTGGAGCGTACAAGAAATGAGGCATAGACATGACCATTGGAGCTCCTAGAAGAAGAATTTAGAATTTATAAAATATCAACTAAATCAATTTGTGAGATTTACCATCAAAACATGGTGCTACGTTAATGATGCCTTGAGGTGGACAATCAGTCGCATTGTCAGATGGGCAGTAGCACCAGTTATCTGGATTTTTATCCTTTGTAAGAAATTCTTCTTTGGGTATGATGAACCGAAATGTTTGAACTCCATTGTGATCCACGATTTTCTCAAACTCAAATCTCAAGGAGCGACAAAGATCCGGGATGAATGCAGCCAATTTCGTTTCTTGAGTCAAGAATGGTGGAAAAAACATTCCATCTGTACCCCTGATAGTATTGCAAGGTTCACCTCTCCATTTTTTCAAGACTTGTTCTCCATTGTAAGAATGGATGCGTGCAAAGTCAACAGAGTTTCGAGAACCCGTCCGAATTTCAAACCAACCATTATCTGTACCGTTTTTCTAGAAAATTTAATGCAAACAATGCAGGGACAGTTCCATCTGAAATTAATGAGCTATCACATTACCCCTTCCATCATCCCAAGCTTTCCATCCAATAATTTTGGGGGAATCGTGACATTTCCAGATGACTGAACCATAGGATCCTTGAGTAATTCCAGAAAAGACTTGACCTGCATGCCCTCAAACAATATTTCCTTGATTGTGTGCGTCCGAACCAATTTCTCTCCTTTCTTTGTCAGCATCCCATCCAAGCTTTCCAAGACATAGTCAACATCTGTGAATTCATTTGCCGTTTTTGCCATACCCTAGCGAATTATGCAACTTTATTTCAAATCTCATCTAGAGATGAATTTCAATTTTAATTTATTTTCTAACCACAAATGCCAGATTGATAATGTTGACCAAGTCTGATTCTTTTCCGCGAGACATTTTTGGCTCAAAGTGATACCAGCGAACTTGTCGATATCGGACAGTGTCCGCATATTCGTCAACTGTGATGTCAAATTTCTCAATGCTTTCCCTAAAATTTAATAATTACTATTCTCTATTTCTATTTTTTCTTAAAAGATTTCCCAGGTTTTCAAACATTTCTATTGCAAACCTGTAAACATATGGCCCAACTTCTTGTAGAATAGGTTTGGCCCCATTATTAGCAAAATCCTTTCCATTCGTGATGTTAAATAGACGAATTTTGATGTAAACTGGAATAGGAATTTTTTGCCATTGTGGCCAAACCATACCACCTTCCACAATACGGCAAACCTGTGTAGTGCATAAAATATTCAAGAACATCTCCATTGCCTTTCTGCTATTGAATCCATTTAGATTTTGCTCATTTCTAAAATCTAATTATACAATCAAATGGGGTGTGGTCGATGCTACATGCAATGTGGTATTACAGATAATATTCGAAATATTATGCCATAAAACGGTACTATTTTTATGTATTTATATTTAACATGATGTATAGCTTATCTTTAGTTAGCATTTTCTGTGCTAAAAATTTTAATATGACATACCCAAGCGATTCCAAAATTTAGCATGATTTCCAGTCCTCCAAGTGCCAATGGAACCATCACAAAGACGGAACCCACGCCGCATAGCACGACGAACCATAAAAACTTTTGCATTTTCTTTTCTCTGAAACTACTGTTGCTATTTCTATTATTTTCTAAAGACTTTGCACTCTAATTTGTATTTTGTGTTAATTTGTCTGGAATTTGCAACTTTTATAAATTCTTCTCACTCCCAGAAGAAACAAAAAATTCAAAGTCAAAGGAAAAAATGAGCAGCGACACGACGTCTTTTTTTGTTGAATACTAAAAGTTTTCTCCCAAGAAATTCTTTGTTCTTGAGAAAAATAATGCTACGTGGACTTGAGGAATATTTATGCATGAGAGCTCTTAAATATTCACCAAGTAAAAAGCATTAATTTCTTCTTGGGCTCTTAGAACGTTAGGATTGAACTAAATATTTGAAAACAAGTATCCAAGCAAGCCGGAAAACTATACGTCAATAAAATACCCCCCGAGTATTTAATTCATCCATATCAAAACTTAAGAAAAGGGGAAAGCATTAGATTTGGGAGAAATAAATGTTCGTTTCGCAAGAGCAAGAGCAGAGAGCCAGCTTAAATTCAATATTCTATCGACCTTTTGAATTTTTAATAAATGTACAATCCTTTCCTCTGTCCACGAAATGAAATGAAATGAAATTGAGAAGTTTAATTTTATTACTCGCTTTGCTTATGACTATGGATTTGGCAATGGCTAGAGCTACGGCTATGGCACAACAATCAATTTATAATATAATATGCAACGCTAAAAGCTCAGACAAGGCAAAGGCTTCCTTGTTCCTATGAGTATGAGAGAAAGGTACATCTGGTGAATTATCCATCATAAAGAAATTGTGGATATTCCTTCACTAGTGTTAAAATGATGCTCTAATGTTGTACGTCTATCTGTGATTTTTTGCATTTAAGACTTATAACATGTAATTATTTACCTTTTCTTCGGACAGAATTAAATTTAAGATAAATCTTCACCTAAAGAATTTTTCTTATGCAAATGTATGGGTTAAAAGGCCGGCCTGTCGTTAAGAATTCATAAGGTTAAATAAAGCAATAAACTACCGAAAGCTTCAGAAGGGAAAAATTCTATAAGGTCAACATTTAATATAAGAAGAGTCGTCTTATTGGCGTTCCGCTACATTTAGGTTCAATAAATAATTAATCGTACTATTTTTTACGTGGAAAAAGTTAGAACAGTTGAAAGGTCAAGGTCGAGGCTAGGTCTAGGGCTGTGCCCAGCGAATGCCAACGACTCTATAAAAATCGGAATATGAAATTTTACGCCTTAGCTGTCGAAGCCGCAGAACTAGGAGTGGACGTAAGGCGTTTTACAACAGTACTTTTCCGACGATTGAGGACAATGGCCATAGCAATTCCAGGAAGTACTAAACCACCGAACGCCATAAGAGCAAATTTCCCGACGAACCATCCTTTGAGAAGCATCGTGAGACCTTTGAGTACTGCTTTATTCTTTCCTTCCAGAGTTGCACCCTATAAAATCGACGATATTATAATTTTAACATAAATCGGAGCTGGAAAAAATGTCAATGCGCAGCTTACCTCTTCGATCCACATGATTGGTAGAAAATGATCTTGAACATCCATAAATGTAGGCATGGAGAATGACTGAGTGATTTTCATATTGAATTGCATTTTATGTCTTGCTTGTAAGGAAATGCCAAGAATCTTCGAATTTGCAGGAAAGAAGTTTCAATTTTAGCTTGTGTCTGAAATTGTTTGCCAAACTGACTTACCGGATGCAAATCTACATAGCCCCAATGCTTTTCAGGATCAGGATTTAACCCTTCGACTCTTTCCTTGAATTTATCATCCACCCATATAAAATGAGGTTGAGAGAGAAAAATCGGAGCACCTGAAGGAACAATTATTAAAAATTTGGTCGGATATACTTCAATCTAAGCTATAAAAATTCTCACAAACCTCCAAAGCACCGCCCCAGGTCAATGAATCCATTTGTTTCGCATGTCACATTTGGTGTACAGAAGCACCAATTATCTGGATTTTTCTCAACGGATTGGTACATACTCTCAG
>WJEZ01000459.1:0-27980 GCA_009869925.1 Thalassaphorura encarpata
AAATGGATACAACAAAATATTCAAGCATTTGGTGGAAATCCAAATTCAGTCACGATATTTGGAGAAAGTGCTGGAGCTGGAAGTGTTTCGTTTTTAATTTTATCTCCATTGGCCAAAGGTGTGGCCAAATTATGCAATACCAAAATTATGGCAAAAATAATAATTTGTTTTACATTTTTAGGCTTATTTCACCGAGGAATTGCTCAAAGTGGAATGTCAAATTCTCCATTTGCTACGATATCAGATCCTGACAGAGAATTAAGAAAATTAGGAATTTTAATGGATTGCCCAATCAGCGACAAAGAATATTTGGTTCAATGTTTAAAAAGAATTGATGGAAATTACATGCTCAAAAGGCTTCAAAGTGTTGAAAATATAGCAAAGGAAAGTGGGGGTAAAAAGGTCAGTAAATTATGACATTATTGACGTGACCTTGACCTTTACTTCATTTCTAAGGAATTTCAAGAGGAAGACGTCCCGAAATTCTTGGCCAGCATTGACCTCAATTCCAAATCTTCATTTCTTCCGGACACTCCCATAAATTTAATGAAAAAAGGAGAATTTGCAAAAGTTCCTCTTGTCACAGGAGTTAATGAGTTAGAAGGATTGCGTAAGAAAATAATTAATAATTAATTTTATAATTTTAAGTAATAGTTTTGTAATAGTTTTCCCAAGATCCCCCGAATTGAAAAACACATCTCATTTAATTTGGAATCCAAAGGATGCAAAAGCCATGGCATATGATGAAAACGATTCTCAAGGTTTAGCAAGGATTCGTGAATTTTATATCGGGAATAAAACAGAGGAAGAAATTCTGAATGAAAATGTGACCAATTTATTTTCTGATCGATTCTTTGGTCATCCAAGCTAAAGTCGGAGCTGTTTTACATGCTAAACATGCACCAACATATTTGTATTATTTTTCATTAAAAGGAAATTCTGCATTTATTGGACAACTTAACCCTCCTGGTCCAGATGGTAAAAATGCATCATTTTAATTTTTTTAACTTGACCTTCTGACCTTCACCTTGACCTTGATTAATAGGACTAATCCGACCAGGGCATGCAGATGAATTGCAATATTTGTTTGACATGGATCCAATATTCCCTACAATTAAATCTGATTCAACTTATGCTCCGTTTTCACAATTTTTGGTCAAACTTTGGGCATCCTTTGCAAAAAAAAAATTTCGCTTAATTTTTTAACTTGACCTTCTGACCTTCACCTTGACCTTGATTCTTAGGACTAATCCGACCAGGTCATGCAGATGAACTGCAATATCTGTTTGACATGGACCCAATATTCCCTACAATTAAATCTGATTCTACTTATGCTCCTTTTTCACAATTTATGGTCAAACTTTGGGCTTCTTTTGCAAAAGATGGGTGAGTTAAAGTTGCCGGAAGAAATTTTTAATTCAATGCATTTAATTTTTGGTGTTTTAGGACAATGTCACCTGAGAAATTATCCAGTACAGCTAAGGAATGGAAACCATTGGATTCTGCTGCAGCTGGAGAACTGAATGCGAACGTTGACTGGTATCAAATTGACCAAGAATCAAAATCCGTCCAAGAATCAAGCATTTTTGAATCTAGGCTTAATTTCTGGAACGATTTGATTTACGGAAATAATGCTTAAACAAATTATTTGCGTTCTATGCTAAAAATATAATCAAATTATCCTAATTTGGCCAAAATTACATAAATGTAATAATAAAAAAATAAATTGGTCGGTCTAAAATTAAGTGTGTCTGAGTCTCCCTTCAGAATTCCTTCAAAAAATCCCTGAACCTGACCTGAAACTAGGCCAAGGACATTATTTGGGTCCAAATGAATACCTTACGTAAGCCTTTTTACCTGAAAACTTGAAAAGGGTCTCACTTTTACTTTTTTTTTGTACGTAAGGGTACATTCATCAATCTCAGAAGGATCATTTATTTGTTGTGTTGTATTTCCCTTGAGTTTGGTTTTTACGTATATTTTCACTTCAATTTCAGTTGCAATCTGCAATGGTTATTTTCAAATCTGGGTTGATTTATTTGGTATTAGGCTATTTTTGCATTGGCCTCATTCATGCTTGTGTAAGTACTTGCACCAATTAGTTAAAATTAATTAAAAACAATTAATTACTTTTTTTTGTTAATTTAAAAAAGGGAAGAAGCAGCAAGCGTGAAGTGGACAGTGTTGGATTTTCTGATGCGGATACTCCTTGGAACACGATCGTCATGTTTGTTCCTCAACAAGAGGTCATTAGACTTCTTTTTAATTAATTGATTAACAAAATTAAATTAATTAATTGATTTTTAGGCTTGGGTAAGTTGAGCGTATGGGAAAATTTCACCGTATACTAGAACCTGGTTTAAATTTCTTGACTCCAATCATAGACACCGTAAAATATGTCAAAAGTCTCAAAGAAATTGTGATTGACATTCCAGAACAAACTGCAATCACGAGTGGTACGTTAATTAAAATTAATTACTAACTAATAATTTGTAATTAATAATAATTTTTTACAGATAACGTGGAACTCTCATTAGACGGAATTTTATACCTGAGAATAGTTGACCCATACAAAGCAAGCTACGGAGTAGAAGACCCTGGTTTCGCCATTACACAAATTGCACAAACAACAATGAGATCTGAACTTGGAAAAATTGCCCTGGATCAAGTTTTTCACGAGAGGGAATATTTGAATACTCATATCGTTGTAGCAATTAACAAAGCAAGCGAGGCTTGGGGCATGACTTGTCTTAGATATGAGATTCGTGACATCAAACTTCCACCAAGGATTCAAGCAGCCATGCAAATCCAAGTTGAGGCTGAAAGAAATAAACGTGCAAAAATTTTGGAATCAGAAGGAATTCGCGAATCAGCTATAAATGTTGCAGAGGGATCCAAACAATCAAAAATTCTTGCTTCAGGTAAAACTACTCATAAATTTTTATTAATTATTTAACTAAATTTTGGACAGAGGGAGCCAAACAAGAAAGAATTAACAATGCACACGGGGAAGCATTGGCAATTCTTAAAACAACAGAAGCACGTGCTAAAAGTATTGAGCTGATTGGAGCTCAATTGTCCAATCAAAGTGGGCACAATGCAGGATCTCTTCTATTGGCTGAACAATACGTCAAAGCATTCGGAGAATTGGGCAAAAAATCAAATACTGTCATTCTCCCGGCAGATGTCTCTAATGTTCCTTCCATGCTAACTCAGGTAAATATAGAAAGGCGGGAAAATTGAAGATTTAAATTAATTGATTTGCTTTGTTCAAAGGCGATGACGATTTTTAAACATGTTGCAAAGTCGGACGGACAGAAGCTAAAGAAATGATGTTCACAAGGGAATTTCACAATGCTGGCTGGCGGATTTATTTGCATTGAATTTTATTTTATTTCATAATTAACCGTCAAAATTTCACAATTTTAGCCAGCAAAGTCCAATACTAATAAATCGAGAGTAGAACTGGAATAAGAAATGATTTTTATTTGTTCATGTTCCGTTGCAGACAACAAGATTAAGCTACGCTAAAGCCTTAAAGCCAAACACTAATAAATGCATTAAGAGTCATAAATCATCCAAAACTAAACTTGATCCGAGAATCCTTACTTGACAGGCTAGATTTGGATTTCAATATTTTTTTAACCTGCTGAAAAGTCAATGGTTGTAAAATCTTACACAGTTAATGAAATTTTACTTTACATGACTGACTGAGTAAAGGTCATAAAAACATAAATTTTTGTGTTAATTTGTTAAGCACGAGTTACCAAACTACTACTACGTCAATCTGGGAGTCAAAATGTATAAATGGAGCTAAAAACTTGAATAAGTTTTCATTTTACCCATAAATAATTAATCATGGCAAAAATTTTGTTACTGTTGGGAGCATTGGCTGCTCTAACATCTGGATCAGCTGCTGCTTCTTCTTATGGGGTATCTCGAAAATTGTCACCTTTTGGCATTGTTGAAGGCATCGTTGACTGTGGTACGTAATTTAACATGTTAAATTTTTAAATTTTCAACAAATTATTAAATCATACGTGAATTTTTTAAATTTTAGGTTCTGCCGGACGACTTGGCACAGTTGACATCCAAGATTGTACCCAAGCCCCTTGCCATTTTATCCCAGGCAACATTTATGACCTTGCCCTCAGATTCGTTGCTAGTAAGTTTGACCTCAAATATTTTTAAGAATTTTAAATTTTTTAATGAATTTACCAGGTGTAACAAGTGAGAATCTTGTGTTTGCTATAATGAGAGTAGAAGATGAGGTAAAGTAAGGTTGACCTCAAATATTTTTAAGAATTTTAAATTTTTTAATGAATTTACCAGGTGTAACAAGTGAGAATCTTGTGTTTGCTATAATGAGAGTAGAAGATGAGGTAGTATTGACAGAAATCCCAATTGACGGAGTCATTGAGGCTGGCATTGAATATGAACTAACTTATCGCATTCCAATTCCAACAGACTTGGTAAATGACACATTAAATTCAACTACAAATTAAGAATGAACGTACGGTACTAAAACTTTTATTTTGTTCGAAATTAGACTGATTTTACAGGTCGAATGTACATTCTCAATCACGAAACTCTTGTGTCTGAAGTTTGTGCTCAACTTGGATTCACGTTTGGCTAAATCTTAGATGTGATGATGAAATTAATTAATACATTCGAAAATAAACTCTAAAAAATAGCAACATAAAACATGACGATATATATTTTATTTTCATTGTTATGCTAATTGAACAACAATGGTTTAAATTATTTCAGAAATAATATATTTACAATAATTATTCATGTGAAACCATGAATCAAAATTACTTTACATGATACATAAGAATTAAAAACAATATTTTTATTTACAATGGTCCATATATAATTCTTGTAATATATAAAAACTCTTGTAAAGTAATGGGACTGAAATAAAATAACTAAATAATATTTAAAGAATTTTCATCTATTTCCTTATACAGGTGGTGCAGGGAGGCGATAATATTTTATTGAATAATACTACAATGAATTGTTCAAAAAATATAAACAATAAAACACATATAAGATTTAATACATGTAAACCATATGTAGAACTTGATTATTTCTTGACTGCTTTTGTTAGTGAGTCAAAATCCATGCAAATATTTATGTCTCAACTCGAATATCAGTTGGCTGGGTTCCCTTGTTAGAGTTTATTATCTGTAAGGGCAAGGGCTTATCGTGAAACAGATGAGATAAATAAAATCATGTAATGTAAGGATGTCTTGTATATTGCAACTCTGCTAGTTAGTCATTCATCCTGGTTTGCCTAGCCTAGCCTACGAAAATTTGTATTCTTTCTCAGAATATTAAGGACCGCTAATTTCTAATAAATTTATACTCTTCTCACAACTATTTAAAAATGGAATCATCACCAAGTCAAAGTCAAAAGGAACTACACCGCTATGTAGATCAAGTTTTTCAAAATTGCTTATCAACAGCCAAAAATTTTGCAACAAGTACAAACACGTCAAACGTTCAAGATTGTGCAAAAGAACTTTTGAGTAGTATGGCTACGTGTAACAGTTTGAAAATCAATAGTATCAAGCATCTGAAATCTCACGAAATTGTGTCGCTCATATTAGAGGGAATCCGTGGTGGCAGTGATAATCAAATAGACGTGACAAATAAAGACGAGTACTGCTTGTCCCAAATTTTACAACTCAATACTATATGGAGTTTACAATACACCACGTGCCCAGATACATTGGACGTGTGTTTAGATCACAAATGCTCAAAAGGACTAACAGCCAGCTTAGTTCAAAAATGCGTTGATGAATGTAACAATCGTCGCTTAAGGCCAAGAGTGCAAATTAACATTGTCACATTTCCTTCGCAACAATACACACAAAAGAATCATTGGTTTGACTTTAAATTTCTAAAAGAAGAAGAAGAAGAAATGGTTACAATTAATGTGCAATTGAATGTAGATCAGACTTTGAGGCATGCTACGTGTACGCAGACTGCTATAGAAATACTTCAGAAGAATTTGGACAAAGATTCAATTTGTTTGACCGGAAAATCCCGAGTCGGATGTTTGACTTCATTCGTTTGGTGTGGTCTTGACCTCCCGGGTGAAATTATGGAAAAAATCCCAGAGAAACCGAAAAACCATGTCTTAGAAAATCGCTATGGTGGAGTCATCTTCAAATTTCCCGTTGATGCTACAAGGATAAGAAAAGACAAGCGAGCTTTTATCCTTGGAACTAGAGAATATTGGAAGGAATTTTCACAAGCCATTCTAATTCCAAAAAGAAAATCTCCGGCCAAATTTTACGGATATAATACAGGAAATGAAGTTCATGAGTTGGAACTTGTAGCGGACGTACAGAATTACGATTGGAAATTAAGCTATGGTTCTGAAAGTGGAACTTGGACACATCCAGAGGTCATCTTTGCCGAAAACTTGAAAATTTTAAAAAACAAACTACGCATATATTTTGTTGATCATTCTTGCATGAGTGGACGGGATTGTGCAGATTGCAATATTGGAATTCAAATCAAGGAACGGACAAAGGAAAAGTTTGATGAATTACTTAAGGCTAACCCTGATATGCATGGAAAACTAATCTGGAGAAATGATAGTGAAAACTCAACTGGATACTATACATTTTTGTGAATAAATTTCTATAAATTATAGAACAAAACAAACAAACGTGTACTTTTAATTAAGAATTTTATATTATCGTCATAATGGGGCAAAATGAGAATTCAAGTTTTTTTTTCACGCATGTATGTACAATGTTATGCAATTCTCCTGGAATCCGAATCCGGGTGAAAAATTTTCTAAATTTACGCTTACGCACAGTCTGACCGAATCCGTAAGTTTCAAAGGCTAACCCTGATATGCATGGAAAACTAATCTGGAGAAATGATAGTGAAAACTCAACTGGATACTATACATTTTTGTGAATAAATTTCTATAAATTATTGAACAAAATAAAAAATGTGTACGATTTATTTAAAAATCAGAGGCAAATTGAGAATTCAAGTTTTTTTTCATACTTGTAAATGTATTTGTTATGCAATCCGAATCCGGGTGAAAATTTTTCTAAATTTACGCTCACGCACAGTCTGACCGAATCGGGTATCCTTTCCGTATAATCCTTGAGTTATAGTTTGTAGTTCTACTTCATTCTATTTTTGACGTTTACAGCACCGAATTCTCGACCTTGTGCATGTGTTCCAAACCAAACCATTGGTAAACAACCCTAATTTTAACAATTAGTGTCAAATAACAACTTTTCAACTAGTTTTTAATCCAATAATTTTATTATTTTTAGAATAAAATTCATTGGAATAATAATGGATGGATTTTCAACTGGTGCTTTGACAGCCTTGGATTTGAAACACAAATTAATTGACCCCAGATTAACTTTGTGTACATATTCAGAGTGGCAATTGGGTAAATTCATTAATTAAAATAAAAATTGACAAATACATTTGCAATATTTTGTGAACAGAGCGTTTGAACGACCACTTGAGAAGAAACAATTTGAATACTGTACAATACCCTAAAAGAAAAACTTATTTATCCACGGGACGACCAAAATATTCAATATATGCAACAATATGGAATTAATATTTAATTTTTGTAGTTAGAATTTTTGAATTCCGCTTGCAATAAATTTTTATTGGCCTCAGCATTTGCATTCATTTTAAGCTTATAAAAAATGGTTTCAGTTTACAATTGTGCATAGATACACGGGACGTGATCTAAATTTAGCTACAGGACCAAAAATTGTATCACTCGGATCAACTAGGACAAAAATAGTGTAGTAGTGTGTCAGGAGTGCTGTGCTTCTTGTGCAAATTACTACATACATTTGTTCCTATAATTTTCAAGTGAGATTCGAATTTGATATTATTAAAGTACTTTTTAATTAAAGTTCTATAAGTTTTTTCTTAGGTGGGGCAAACTGAGAATGTCACTTCTACCGTACTATCTTCCACTTGTCACAGGTTAGCATAGCAGTCCGATTTTTTTAATTAAATGTGTAACGTAAAAATTTATTAAATTGACTAATTTTAGGTTCTGGTTTTCCCTATGACGATTCGAACGAGTAACCTCGTAAATAAAATACGAAGCCAAAGAGCTCGTTCTCATTCGATAGCTCCTGAGTCAAGATATGTGAGTACGTTGCGGAATTATGAGCGAAGCGATAGCTTGCCCAGGTCATTGGTCACACGCGTTGGGTCAATCTCACCTGTACGAGAGATTTATGAAGATACTACGATCGTCATATGTGGAACCATACAGCACTAAACATACACTGGGTAAGGTCATAGGTCAAAGTTCAAATTACGTGTTATTAAGTACAATGTAAAAGTTATGGTATTTAAAAACTCTGTTTATTAGAAAAAATCAATGGTTTTTTAGAAGAAATCAATGGTTTTCTACAAAAAATCAATGACTTTTTAAAAAATTTGATGGTTTTTTAAAAATATTTATGGATTTTAAAAAATCTAAAGTTTTTTAAAAATATCTATGGTTTTTTAAAAAAAAATCTATGATTTTTTATGGCCCAGCTCGTTTGACGGATGTTCTTGGAAGAGGAGATGACTCTTGGCTAGATCGTTACGTTAGTGACGTTCATGCCCCGAGGACAAATAAATCTGCACCTCGTCCTAAACGACCATCTCAAGTCCGACGACGAATTTTACCAACTTCTAACTACATTTACGGACCATCTCTCCCAGGATTCTACAGATATCCTAGGGAACATCATTGGTCAGTTAATGATCCTGGAAGATTTGGCTATTATTTTAGTACCCCACCAAATGCAGTGTCAAGGAACCTAGAAGAAACGTTGGGCCCGAAAGGTTGGGATTGGAAATATCCGTACAGATCCTACACAAGTAATTTTCGCCCGTGCTATCTTCACTATCCAAGAACAGACTATCTATACCCAAAAAAATTCTAAGTACAATTGTAATTGTTTCAATATGTTGAAAATACGAATTATAATGAAAATGTTTTGCTTGTTAATAAATAACATGCTACATTTGGGTTTAATGAGAAAAAATGATCAGTTTTTCCCACACAAATTTTATGCGTTATGCTAGGGTCAAGTAGTATAGTGTATTTGTATGCAATTCAATGGCATCCTTAATATTTATAACACTTGGGTATTTTTCCCACGCTACTCATTTACAATTAAAACTTGCACTTGGCTACGTAGACGGGTACATGACCAACTTACCCGCGACACGCTATCACACTTCCCATAATACTTAAAAATTTACAATACAAGTTTGACCTACGAAAATGAACTCGTTTTTCTTTCATTTTCATTTCCTTCCGTCCGGCCCGCCTTGTCTTAAGATTGAATTGAATTAAAAAAGGTCAATGAAAAGGGTAAGGTTTAATTTCAGTTGGTTTTGTCATGTTGGTGAAGAAAGTGGTTTACTTTTTTTGTCTGCGTTTGTTTTGTTCATGAAATCGAAAACTAGTGACTTAAAATGGCAAAGTATTTATTTGTATTGGGAAGTATTTGTTTATTTTTAATCTCAGTGTCATTTGCACATTCACAAGTACAAAACGCAAGAAATTTTAGTTCAAATTATCAAAAATTACGTAAAAGTATTTTACGTCCGTCCGTCCAAGAAGTAAGAAATGGGAAAGATACATGGACAGGATTGCAATGGCCTTCACTACGACCGTACCAGGAAAAATCAGTCACTTCTACAATAGCAACAGCAACAACAACCAGACGGTCAACAATAGCAACAACAAGGCGGCCAACAACAACAACATTAAGATCATTACCATACTCAGATTCATCAAATTGGAAAAACAGCAACAACAACCAGACGGTCAACAATAGCAACAACAAGGCGGCCAACAACAACAACATTAAGATCATTACCATACTCAGATTCTTCAAGTTGGAAATTTATTCCAAATAAATTTGCGACTACAACTATAAAATTTACGACAAAAAAGCCTAAGCCTACTACTCCGTCCACTACTACTACAATTGCAACCAGATACGCGAATGAATATCCTAAAAAATTAAAAAAAATTAAATACAAAAAGCCAAGTAAAACTCCTCAGATTCATGCCTATGCGCAGAAGCAAAATAATTATGTCCCTGCGCCTGCGCCTACGCAGATTTACACAAGACAGTATTTTGTGCGAAAACCACCAACAATTCCACCAAAAGATGAAGACGAAGGATTTTTTATAAGAAAACCTCCACCAACGCCATTGTCTACTTCAGCTACAACTGACGAAAAAAGCGAAGAAGAGGAAGAAAAAGAAGAAGACAAAAATAAATCGAAAAATAAAACGAAAAAGAAAGATTCCAAAAAATCTGGAAACAAGACTCAAGCGGCAAATTCAACTTTTTTGAATCCGTACACAGCAGTGACCTTAGCCCCAGGGGTTGACCCAGCTCATCCATTAGTTCAACAACTCATCGCAACTTATGGAGATGGCGGGCTAAAAAAACGTGTCGGACGACGACGGACGCCAAAGCGGTAATTTTTGAAATTTTTTTACCAATAAGCATTTCTGATTTTTTATAAATTTTTTAGATTAAAACACGGTGGATTTGGATTCGAGGGCCTAGAAAACTTTTTGATTTACATTGGATTGGTCCTCACATGGACATTTTGGATTGTGGTCATCATTTCGTACTATTCCTTGGGTTTAAAAAAAATTGGGAAACCAGTTCCAGTCGCCGGAATTCCGATTGCAATACATCCGCATCCGCACAGAGCATTGGAAATGGCGAATGACAATGACAATGATTGGACGAATATTCTGACCATGATAAAATTAGGACAAGAAGTATATGAAGGACTAGACTTCAACTCTATTCATTGCATAAAGAAAGCTCTTTGTGAATTAGAACAAGCCAAAAGTCATGAAAATGATTGCAATTCTATTTATGAACAGTGCAAATTTTCAATGAAAAATACTTTAGCAAAATATTATCAATTTGGTGAAAATTGAGCTTATGAGATGTACTTTTTTATTTATTTATATGTTAATTTATTGCTTAAACAGAATAAAATACTGTATATACACAAGTAATCAAAATAATTTATAGAATTTTTGAATCCACTTGGTTTGGCATTATGTCATCCGAAAAAAATTTGATTATTTTTTAATCATCAACATAGTGATACTTCACATCACTTACATGCTCAAACACTTTAAATTCACTCAAGTGCATCGTGCTTGCATCGAGGGATACATGTGCCGGCCTAGCCTATCTTATCAATTTTATTATAATTACCACTTTAATTAACTCCTAAAATAGGCTTTTTAGCAATTTTTTTTACTCAATTTCTGTTCATTTTCGTTCAATTGCCTACAAAATTAGGACTTAAACTTGAAACTTCATAAAAATTACAATGATTTTCAAAATTTTGTTAACAATTTGTACAATTTTCAATCTAGTGACTGGAGCTGTATTGGTTGAACCTCAGACGTTCCAGTTCAAAGTGAATGCGTTGTAAGTAGCATAAAAAATAGCAATCTGTTAATATGCTTAATTAACTTAATAACTTAATTTATACTACATTATGTTTATCTTAGTGGATTGCCAGACACAGATGGATTAGGTGAAGGCATTACTGACCCTTACGTTGTGATTGTTAATCGCCAAGGAATTGAAATTGAATGGAGTGGATTTCTGAATGAAAGTCTTAACCCACAATGGAATCATATTTTTACTTATGATTATCAAGGAGAAGACGAGGTGAATAAATAATTAATTGGTCAATTAATCCTTACGAAAATAATTTTTGCATGTACGCAGGAATTAGAACTTCACGTCTGGGATGATGACCATCGCGTAAATGCAGATGATGATCTTGGATTCTTTAAATTCAACGTTAAAGATTTTTTGGAAGGAAATGTGAATGGCGGGATACTTCAAAATGGCAACGGTGCCGGTGCCGGTCAAATTTTTATACATAGAGTCGATGACCTCTCAGTCCCAGTCATCCCAAATGCTTTGACTGAATTTGACCTTACACAAGCAGCATTTATGGAACTCGTAGTTGACCAAGGAAATGAATTGACCCCTATCATTGATCGGCTATCAATCTATGTCTCGACTTTTAATCCAATCAACTCAAAGGTGAGTTAGTTCAAATATTTGGTTTGGGTCAAAGGTCAAATTTATTTTATTACAGGAGGATCCAAAATATTATATCCGATCACCTGGTCGACATTTGACTGAAAGTATTTGGCCAATGGTTGAATTGGATCGCACAGCTTTTTGGCCAAATAATCCTGACCCAATGCCAAAAGCAGTCGCAGGAGTAGAAGGGATTGTTTGGACATCTGGATTTTTAGTTCCTGGAAAAACCCAGGGAAAACTTGAATTGTACGATACAAGCAGCAGTACAAGTGCACCAATCGGTCCAATTAACATTGCAGCACTAGATGAAATCAAATGGTCTTATCATCGTGTCATTTGGAAAGATATGAATTCAGATGGACATTTGGATGCAACTGACTGCTCGATTTAATAAACCACTTGTTGGAAAAGCAAAAACTGAACTAGTTTGGTTGCAAAATCCTGGGCTAAAATTTGAGAATTTAACAGATTCAACAGGTTGGACTCAACATACAATTTTGACTGATGGGCCTGACGTCCATTTTCGAAATTTTGAACTTAGCGCCGGTGGTCAAATTTTTGACTGTATAATTGCTGCAGAATTTTGGAATGAACGACTTGTACTTTACTATGCACCGGAAGGAAATTGGAATGACCATGAAAACATTCATAACGTCACAATTGACGCGACCCTAGGTCAAACTTTTGACCTTTACCTTGAAGATGTTAATTTAGATGGAAATGTCGACATTATCGTCACTGCTTATAATCACACTTTGGGAAACGTATTTGTATACGAAATTCCTAACGATTTTCGAACCGGCGTTTTTACCAAGCATGTGATTGCTGATGGATTTAAAGCAAATGCAATCATAGGAGGTCAAAGTATGACCCCTGGTGGACTTAAACCATTTCACCCATTTGTTGGTGATGCACAGAAACCATACATCATGCTATCCGGAGATGATGATGGAAATCATTATGTCATCAAACCAGTTTCACAAGATCCTGCTAATTGGCTTTATACAAAACATTTACTCGTTGAATCTGGGAAAACAACTTCAGGGAAATTTGTCGTAGGTGATTTGGATGGGGATGGATGGACTGAAATTGTGGCAGCTGGTTATACTGCAGGAAAAATATATGTATTTTCATACGCGCCAAAAAAAATGATTTGAATTATACAAAATAAATATGTTAGAGAGTTCCAATTAACCAAAATTCAATATGAAAAGCTGTTTGACATGTTTAAATTTTTGATTTAATTAATTAGATGTGATTTGCTTAAGATTAAATTGTCATTTTTATAGTCAAAATAAGTAAGACGGACAACCTTGACTTTATTTGTATAATTTTTCCTTCTTTGCGGCTTGTAAAATGCTAAAAATGAATGCACTTTCGTAGCTGACTTTTTTGCTTTTTGCACAAAACTCATTTTCCTTCCGTCAAACTTTGACTTTATTATGTCGCATTAAAATTTTATTGAATTTCCTCATTTGTGGTTATAGTTATACATTTGTCATATAAATACAAAAACGCTCGTTTTTAGTAGAATTAGTGCTAAATAGGCTGAATTCTGGATTACATTCAAAAAAATTGATCTAAAGCTAAAATAATAAAATGTCGTCCTCAATAAAACTATCGCTACGCTTAGTTTTGGTAATAATCTGTACTTTTTCGGATTTTTATTTACCAACGCGTGCTCAATCAAATGAAGGTAGGATATACTACACTTTTCATATATTTTACTCAGGTAAATATTAATTTGTGTATAAAATCTAGTAAAACGACAGACGATTGTCACAGGTCACGAAGCCATACCGACGGATACAGTAAGAAACGTTGACTTTCGTGTGGATGGAACAGGCTCACCTATCTATCAATACAAACGAGGTCACAGTGGACGAATTGAATTTTTGGAAGCCATAATAAAACCAAATAATTTAGGTAGAGGTTCACCATGCTCAACAGCTGCGCGCGCATTTACAACTCGAATGAGTGGAGGAATAAGAAATGATATTTGTGGCCATATTGTCGCAAATGTACTGGGAGGACCAGGGAATGAAGAATTCAACTTGTTTCCACAAAATTCAAGATTAAACAATGGAAATTGGAAATCTTTTGAGAGACGGGTTAAGCTCCACCTTCAAAGTGGGGGTAATAATGCTGCGAATCTGCGATTTTGGTTTGATTATTCAAATGCAAGAAGTACAAGACCAACGGCTTTCACAGTCGTAGCAAATCTTTTAAGAGGTGACCAAATTTTGGAACAACCAGCTGCGTTTAGAGTTTTAAATCAAGCAAATCAATAAATTATAAATTAAAAAATAAAAAAAAAGACGTGTGTTTATTGGTTACTCATTCTAATGCAAAATTTTTCATAAGTATTTTTGGCCATATTCACAAGAATTTTATTATGAGGTTTTTCTGCATGGCTTGACTTGCCTTGAAATTGGAACGGTTCCATGCTATTAACATATTTTTTAAATAAATGGATCTCCCACCTGTCGCTCATTTACTATCTGAGAAATATTCACAGCGTCTTAGGACTTAGCAGCAAAACTTTTTTCCCTCAGTCCACTTTTGAAGATGTTCCAGATTACAAGTGTAAATCAGATTATAAATTTCTTCAAAATATTTGTTTCAATTTACAATTCAGAATTAAATAATTAAAAATCACTCATTTTACTTTGTTTTTACACAAATAAATTCATAAATAGTAGAAAAAAGTGTACAAAAAATTGCCTGAGTCGGTGTCTGTGTCTTTATCAGTTTTTGCCCGTTCTACTAGTTGGCAAAAGGTATAAAAATAAATTCGGGTAATTCTAGCAGTGCTCTAAGACCGACCATCCCACCCGGGTACGTAGTTGAGATCCAAGACAATTCTACACAGATTAAGCTAAGTATGAAAATAAATTCAATGCCGTCCATGCCATGCCACACAACATACACACACATTATGTGAGATGTGTGAAAACATGCATGACTGATTTACGAGTGTCATTAAAAATTTCTGGGTAACAAGCCTCGCCCAAACCCGATGCAAAAGGCTGATAGTAAATCCAAAGTGTCGTCAATGTTCAAATAAAATCAAATGAAGCACGTACGTACGTACAAAGTTTTTGTATATTTTCACAGGGAGACAAGTTAGACGAAATGGAGCAGCAGGCTGTCTTTGTGGAATCCATAGCTTCAGACACATCATTGTTCCTCTGTGACCTTCAACAAGAATATTCGCATAAAATCAGCAATTTTGAAGAAGTTGTAAACAATTCAATTAAAATGCTAAAGGCTGGACTTAACCTGGGGCTTAGTATTAGCTTAACAGAATTGGAAGGTAAGAAAATTGATAAATTTAAAGTTTTTGTATCTGATTTCTATTTTGCATAGGATTTGGTCACCTTGTCCCAGACATTGAGGAACATTACCCAGAATTTGAACAAAACCTAGAAGGAAAAATTAGATTTTCGATTTGTTCAACAAAAATGATGGATTCGTTACAAGAGAAAAGTTGTGTTTTACTTTGTGGGTTTCAAGCACATGAGGCAATCAAGGAATGTGCTACACATTTGATGAGAGCTGGACTCAGCGTTGTTGTTGTCACTGATGCTTGTTCTTCCACTTGCTTTGGGGATAGGTAAAAACATATATACGCACACACATGTATATAAACTATATACCTATATAAATATATATTACATTAAAGAGATAAGGCATACGAACTCCTTGAAGAAGAAGGTTGTCATCTGATGACAACTTCAATGGCGATTGAATCCATCAAAACTCGGCCTACTGTGAGACATCGTCATACCCAAAGCACATGAGGCAATCAAGGAATGTGCTACACATTTGATGAGAGCTGGACTCAGCGTTGTTGTTGTCACTGATGCTTGTTCTTCCACTTGCTTTGGGGATAGGTAAAAACATATAGTATACCACACACATGTATATAAACTATATACATATATAAATATATATTACATTACAGAGATAAGGCATATGAACTCCTTGAAGAAGAAGGTTGTCATCTGATGACAACTGCCACGGCGATTGAATCCATCAAAACTCGGCCTACTGTGAGACATCGTCATACCCATGGGCATGGGCATGAAGCACTAGAGGGCGCTGCTGCTAAGAAAGAACGTAAGATCGAAATTATCGCTAACGTTGTCGTAAAACTTAATTAGATTTTGATTACAGCTGGTCAAGAAATAAAATCAGCCAAAAAGAAGTCATCGTCGTCAAAAACAGATGAATCTGGAAAAGCTTCAAAAGATCATAAACAAATTTCAACGGGCAAAGGAAGACGAAGTGGGGCAGCAGCTTCTCATGCAAAATCCACGTGGAAAGGAAAATTAGCTCAACATCCGAGTGACCACCAAGGAGGAGGTGATGATAGTTCAGGTTCTAATGAACCAGAAGCTAAGACTGAGATAGAGCCTAGGTCGTCAAGGTCAAATGTTGGAAAAGAGTCCTCGTCGTCATCTTTCGTCATTAGGTCAAGGTCAAGACATCAAGGTAAACAATCCAAAGGAAAGTCACGGGGTAATGAAGGAAGGAGGTCAACAGCCAGATTTTTCAAGGAAGCACCACAAGTACATGTTGACCCCGAATTCCGTGAAGATCGTGATCGCTCGTGTTCGCCCTCTGGCGGAAACGCCGAAAATCATCAAGGTCCATCTTGGGTCAGATCGGACATATTCTCACGACGAGAGAAAAGTAAAAACCCCGAAAGGTCAACATTTTCTGGAGACAAAGATTCGGAAAGCCCTTGGGGCAAATCGAGAGATAAAGACTACGATGACCCTTGGGGCAAATCCAGAGATAAAGACTACGATGACCCTTGGGGCAAATCGAGCTCCTCTAGAGCTCGAGACAAAAATTTTGAAAGTAGTTGGAGAAGACGAACATTTTCTGACGCAGATAATCAAGAGTCCCCCTGGGGAAGGACAGCCTCGTCTAGAGACAAAAATCTTAGAAGTGCTTGGGCTAGTTCCTCTAGTTCTCGAGATAAAAATCTTGAAAAAAGTTGTACTGTGATGTAAATTAGAGATTAGATAGGATATTACCACAACTTTTTTTAGTTCAAGTATTTCAAATAAAAAACCACAAATTAAATTAAAGAATACCGTAAAGTCCTTACGGCTTATGTATCCGCCTATATTTTCCGATTTCGTGGACGTTTCAACTTTCAAAATTGGACCAAGCGTTGTGGAGATATAGCAAAACTTGCCAAGGCAAAGGCATGCATAACATTAGCATTGCATGGACAGGCTAAAGCTTTTGGCTATTGTCCTGTGGTGTTGAATTCATCTTCTATTGACATTGACCAAGGAAATTGAGAGTGTGACACAACTTTTGTCCTCTTAATTCTCCATTGATGAAAACTTAAGAAAATTCCAGGAAAAAGAAATAAAATTGAAAAGAATTAAGTCAAGTCGACCTTTCTTGGAATTGAACCTTCGGCTTCGGCTAATTGGATTAAATTCAATTTCAATGCAATGCAGTCCTATGCCAGTACTAGCTCAATCTGCCCCAAAATTATTATTTTCTCTGGTGTCAAATTCAAATCCTTTTCCTTATACTACATGTATTTATTTCAACTTTTTTTTGTCAGTTTTTTAAATAAAAAGTTCTTTAATTCAATGATAAAGTATTTAGTAGTTTAGTGACCAAACAGATTCGCCCTATCTAAATCTCAAGAGAAAGATTGACAGGTAAGAAATTTTTAATTGTTTGCTAGTAGAAATAATTTGGAACTTTTGGTTTGCAGAATTTTTGAGAGTGAATCAGTTTTACTGTTCCATTGTCATTGCCACATAAGAAATTTTTAATTGTTTGCTAGTAGAAATAATTTGGAACTTTTGGTTTGCAGAATTTTTGAGAGTGAGTCAGTTTTACTGTTCCATTGTCATTGCCACGGCCCACGGCCACAGCTCACAATGGATTTTCAACCTAATGATGTAATTGATCCCTTAATTAAACAAGAAGTAGTAGAATCCGAGGAAATTCCGGTGAATGGTGATCTTTTAGTGAAAACAGAGATTTCTGTTGGTCAAATGCGTTTGAGAGTCAAGCAAACTAATCCTGAGACTGTGAACAGGTACAAAGTTAGAATGATTTACATTCTACTAATTAGCAGGGATAGTAATAAATTATCTAATTTTTATTTGCTGCAGTATTCCCAAGGACAAAGCTGAATCGACATTAGCTGGTGAAACAAACACAAAAACAGTCTCAAAAATGAAGGAACTTCTCTCCGAATTCTGCGAATTAAATTGTGGAGTTTGCGATGAATTAATTCGCAAATTAAGTCAACATGTGAATTCAGACCACACCATGGGTGTGGAAAAAATCACTCCTGATTATTTGGACGAAGATGAAAATATAAAAATTGAATACGCTATCTTTCCACCGGAACCAGAGCCTGACCCACCAATACTACAAAATGAAATCAGTCCGGAATCTAAGAAAAAGGAAATCATGCAGATGCAGATCCCGCCGCAGGGTCTTCATTGTACAAAGTGTCCTGCTCGATTTTTCAAGAGAGAAAATTTGGAACAGCATTACCGAAATATCCATAACCCTACCCCATTCAATTTCCCTTGTACAGAATGCAGGTCTGAGTTTACCACGTATAAAGGATTGACTAGACATGTTAGACTAATTCATCTAAATGATTCATTGACACGTCACAAGAGAATACATTCAAGGGTCAAATCATTTTGTAATTCTTGTGGAATATCACTCGGTAAGATTAGTGCTCTCAAAACTCATGAAAGTAAAATCCGTATTGACGCAAAACCTCATAAATGTAAAGTATGTGGAAAAGGATTCGCTGATCCTAGTTGGTTAAAAGCACACATGATTTCTCATAACGAGGTTTGTGTTCCAAAAATTGAACCATCAAGTTCACTCGTGGATAGTTAAGAAGTATTTTAAATTTTATAATAGTTGAATTGTTTGTCAAAATTTTCATATTCACGTGCAAATACAAATAACTTTGTTACTTACTTGACCAATCAACGGAAACGAAACTTATTTACTTAAAACCTAATCCTGGTATAAATTTTAGGATTGTTGTAAATTATGCGTACAGTGCAGCAGCCGATATGTCAAGAATTAACTAAAAAATAAAAAAGTAGCATTTGCCCACTTTGCCCCAATGTTATTATTTTTTGCGCTACTCAAGTCCATGCATGTTGTAAATTATGCGTACAGTGCAGCAGCCGATATGTCAAGAATTAACTAAAAAATAAAAAAGTAGCATTTGCCCACTTTGCCCCAATGTTATTATTTTTTGCGGTACTCAAGTCCATGCATAGTCAAATTCAAATTCAAATCTAATGTATTCAAACTTTCAGTTGAACTAGTCCTGGGATTCTTTCAATTTAATCGTAAATAATTTAGCAATTAGTTAAAAAACTGACTGAGCCATCCCGCCTAAATTATAAACAGGTATTGCCATTACGAAGACCGGTTGACAGGTAAGATGAATTAATTCGGTATCACAATTGTCAAATTCAAATTCTTTGAATCTTTGATATAAGAAATAATTTGAAACTTTTGGCTGCAGAACTCGTCCAGAATTTTTGTGAGTGAATCAGTATTGCCATTATTGCCATTAATTGAACAAGAAATGGAATCAGAGGAAGTCCCAGTGAATGAAGATTTTTTAGCATTAAATGCAGGAATCGTTGTTGGCCAAATGTGTTTAGGGGTCAGCAAAACTAACCCTGTGACTCTGATCAGGTATTTCAATTAAAAGGTTTTGTCCAATTGAGTTTAATTAATTTTCATTTTCAATTGCAATTGCATTGCAGCAGTATTCCCGAAGATAAAGAAACAAACATAGCATTAAAAATGAAGGAGCTGCTATCTGAATTCTGTGAATTAAATTGTACAGTTTGCGATGAATTAATTCACAAATTAAGTCAGCATGTGAGTTCAGATCACCAAACGGATATGGATGAAAATGAGAGTGACCCTCTTGCTGCCGATTTGGATTTCACTCCTGAAGATTTGGACGAATTGGATCAAAATATAAAAATAGAATATGACCTCTACCCACCGGAATCTGACCCAGAACAAAGCCCAAAAAAGGAAAACTGTGAAGAGCTGACCAAAAGTGCAAGTGAATCTAAGAAAGCCAATCGACTTCAATGTACAAAGTGTCCTGCTCGATTTTTCAAGACAGAATATCTGAAACAGCATTGCCGAAATGTCCATGACCCAACCAAATCCAAATTTCCTTGTACAACATGCAATTTTGAATTTGGTTCAAGAAGGGGTCTGATCAAACATTTTAGAGAAGCTCATTCCTCTTTTCCTTGTTCCATTTGCGAGTTGGAATTTGAAGAAATCCGTTATTTGGATGGACATGTTAGAAGATGTCATTCTTCAATAGGCAAGCGAGGTAAAGAAAAGTCATTAAAATGCCCACATCCAAAATGTCTGGAAAGATTTAATGTAAAATTTTATCTGGATGAACACTTTCAAAGGAATCATACTCCTGAGGGACTTTGCTCTAAGAACTATAATATTTGATTCAAGTTGTTTGTCAAAATTTTCATATTCATTTGCAAGCCATTACGTACAAATCCAAATAACATTTTTACTTTCTTGACTAAGCAGTGGAAACGAAACTTATTTACTTAAAACTTTCAAATATTTAGTCGTTACGAACGAACGCTAGAACAAAACTTTCCAGACCTCAAGGGAAATTAATATTTTCCTCATATGTTGTTGGTACGTGACTTTGTTGTTCACGATATTTACACAAGTTCCGTACTAAAGTTGTTGAGAACAACAGCAAACGCAGCAGCAGTAAAAATCGAAACAGTATTCGCAAACTTGACCACTTCTACTATCAAGTTTTCCATAATGAAATGCTTAATTTTCATTTGCTATTTTCTGTTGATTAGTTCAAGCAAAAGCAGCAAACCAATTACTCAATATTCAAAAACAATTCCCGAGTATTTCATATCGTGGTTTTAGTGATATATTAGAGGAATTTGGACATTGTCATATAAGACTCAGAATTATCCTCGTTTCTGAATTTCGATTTGAGACTGGGCCAATCCATGTGCCCTTGACCTTGACTTCTGTTGAAAATGCAACGACTCTGCTCGATTTTTACAAATTTATGGATGACTTTAAGAAGGAACTCGTGACTAAACGTAGATTGACATGTCGTGTCCTACATTCTCATTCCGCGTGATTTAAAATCTCTTGCGCAGACTCCTACACCAAATTCTTTGCGTGATCATTTCGGCTATGGTTTAAATTTCTGTGAAGGAAAAACTCTTTGGGAAATTCGATGTCAAGAACCAAAATCTTTTGTGGTCATCATCTCGTTTTATAAAAGGTCAATGTCATGGTCAGAGCAAAGAAAAATAGCCCAAAGTAGTATACATTTGTCTGACCTTGATTTTCGATATTTCCCAAATGAAATGCATAGAAATTATATTTTTTTCCACATGTCCGAATCGGAAGTATCAAATAAAGGAATTTCGAAGAATTTTCAACTCAATGGTTGTGACTATGGATGGAATACAAACTTTACAAAAATTTCAAATTCTAGTACTACTCCCGCCGATTCTTTTTCGTTTTCTTTTCATCGTGGACTTTTACCAGCCATAGAAAAGCTGTGGAGAGCATCTAAGAAAGGAAAAGTGGTCAATACGCCAAAAGCTGGTCAAATAAATATCATTCCATATTTGGCCAGACTCGTGAAGAATCCATACAAAAAACCTAATGTGTATAATAACCAATCTCAATATTATTTCAAGAGCGTCGTAAACTTATTGATTCTGGAAGATATTGAGTATTATATTCAGGCGCCAAAAAATATTTCAAATTGGGAGAAAAACGTAGAGAATATTTTATCAGAATATATCCAAAACACTGCACTTATTTTTTTCATTATGGATCCAACTTGGGCCAAAGGGAATCAGGGGATAATTTCTTCAGTTGTGGTTGGAACTAAATCTTGGAATTATGCCACGTGTGAACACACGGAATTAAAACTAACGTATCATTTGTATCTTGAGCCATTTAAATCTGACTTTTGGTACTCCATGACTGCGGTAATTATTCTAATACAAATTTTACTTTGCCTAGTATTTTTCTATAAATTATCAGTCGAGGAATGGAGGAACACAAAATGGTCCCTGGTTTATAATGTAATCGCAATGACAATTGGAAATTTACTGGAAATAGCACAAGATTCTTCGGTATTTCAAATTCAAACACAATCGACGAAATCTTTACGATTTATATTTAGAACAGTGATGGGCTTATGGGGAATTGTAGCTGTTTTTATTTCTGCTTTGTATCGAAATTATTTTGTAGTTGATTTACTTGCACCTGTACATCTTAACAAAAATAATTTTACAAAATTTAACCAAGTCGATTCATTTAGATTATTTTCATCAGGGAAATTTCTTTTTGCTATGTTCTACACAATAAGAGGAGATGAAGATATTTTAATGTACGAGCACGATATGACAGATTTGGCCAAATGTGTCGAAAATATAAATTCAGTTACTAAATTCGAATTCCCTTGCGCTAATCTAACAAAATTAGCTGAGGAACTTGAATTAAATAAATTTGATTTGGATGATCCTAACCTAAGAATGATTAGTAAAAATGACAAAAACAAAAATTCACCATTTAGTAATTTTGTACTGAAAAAAATACCTGACGAGTTGCCTTCGACGTTAGAACGTGTATACAATCAAATATCAACCACTTGTACCAAACGAGGTATTATTGAAGAAAATAGTGAATTAAAATCCTTTATTGAGTACACAAAACTAAAAAATAAATTAGTAGTGTTTACACCTGCGAAAGAAAATGTATTTGCCCAACCAAAAACGTTTGATTTTCAATTGTGGAATCCAAACTTCTTGTATAC
Source organism: Thalassaphorura encarpata (assembly GCA_009869925.1). Taxonomy (NCBI): domain Eukaryota; kingdom Metazoa; phylum Arthropoda; class Collembola; order Poduromorpha; family Onychiuridae; genus Thalassaphorura; species Thalassaphorura encarpata. The sequence continues at coordinate 23,026 of WJEZ01000459.1, forward strand.
TCGTCTTCACGTCCTTCTCCAGTCGGGAATTTATCAAATTTGGGATAAATATCGAAAAGTTCATTTTCCGGAACATTTTGCTTGGGAAAATCAATTAAAATTTCAACGGAGGACTTTGGATGAAAGAAGCGGAGAAGATTCTTCTACAACTTCAATGAATTCCTCAATTGTGACTATATTTTATATTTATTTATTTGGACTAGCCCTTGCCATGCTGTCATTTGTAACTGAAAATCGATCAATCTTCAAAGCTTTGATTTTTATATTCACCTACTGGAATAAAAATCCTGGTATAAATTTTAGAACTGTTGTAGATTATGTGTGCAGTCGACATGTTATATAAGAATAATAACTAGCCAATAAAATAACTAAAAATGAAATAATTAGTATTTTCTTGTAATACGCTTGGCAAAAATAAATCATTTGATCCTCACTGCAAATAATTAATATTTTCTTGTAATACGCTTGGCAAAAATAAATCATTTGATCCTCACTGCACTGTTATGCAATGGCATTAAATCTAAAGCAAGTAGAACTAGTCCACTTTGCCCCATCCGCTTTTTGTTTTTGTTTTTCTCAAGTTCATGTTTGGGTCAAATTCAAATCCTCTTATTTAGTTGAACTTTCTTCAGCTCCTAAAAAAATTTAAAATAAAATATTATTCCTGTAATTTAATGATAAATATTGTAGTAATTAATTCAGCATCGTGAGAAGTCATCGCATCTAAATCTTAAGCTACGGATGCCAAGAAACTGGTAAGAAGTTTTAAATTAATTCGGGAGCACTTGTCGAATGCAAATTCTTTGATATAACAAATAATTTGGAACTTTTGATTCCAGATCTCGTCTCATGCAAAATTCTTGAGAGTGGATAAGTTCTGCCATTGTCATTGCATCCCACAATGGATTTTGAAGCTAATGATTTAATTGAAGAAGAAGAAATGGAATCCGATGAACCCATGGTGAATGGGGATTTTTTAGCATTGAATTCAGGGATTGTTGTTGGCCAAATGCTTTTGAGAGTTAAACAAACTAATAACAGGTAGTTTACATTTAAATTAGCAGGTTTAATTAGTTAATTAAGTTGAGCGAATTATCGTTTGCTGCTTGCAGTAATAAAATCCAGACATCGGAAACAAATAGCACAGCATTCAAAATGAAAGAACTGCTATCCGAATTCTGTGAATTAAATTGTCCAACCTGCCATGAACTAATTTCCAAATTAAGTCAGCACGTGAATTCAGATCATCAGGCGTCGGATATGGAAGAGAATGCTGACGACTTGGATTTTACTCCTGAATATTTGGATGAAGAAAATATAAAAATAGAATATGACCTTTTTCCACCGGACCCAGAACCAGAACCAGAGCCCGACCCTGAACCACCACAACCTCCACCGGAAACGGCCAAAGGTGAAAGTGAATTGAAAAAACCCAAGGAGTTTCAATGTACAAAGTGTTCCGCTGGATTTTTTAAGATGAAAAATATGAAACAGCATTACCGAACTGTCCATGAGCCAACCAAACCCAATTTACATTGTACAGCATGTGATTCTGTGTTTGGCACTACGAGAAATTTGAGTAGACATTTTAAAAAAGCTCATCCAACTTTAAAATTGTCTTATCCTTGTTCCATTTGCAACTTGGAATTCCAAATGATCTCTTGGTTGACTCGACACGTTGCAAAAGACCATCGTTCAAAAGAAAAGCCCAAGCCAAAGCCAAAGCCTTTAAAATGCCCACATGCAAATTGTATGGAAAGATTTATTTTAAAATTTAATCTGGATCAACACATTCAAAATAGTCATCCCCCCGGGGGATTGCAGTGTCACTTGTTCCATTTGCAACTTGGAATTCCAAATGATCTCTTGGTTGACTCGACACGTTGCAAAAGACCATCGTTCAAAAGAAAAGCCCAAGCCAAAGCCAAAACCTTTAAAATGTCCACATCCAAATTGTATGAAAAGATTTATTTTAAAATTTAACCTGGATCAGCACATTCAAAATAGTCATCCCCCCGGGGGATTGCAGTGTCCAACTTGTGGGAAATCATGTGAAAATAAACGACTCTTCCTTCAACATAAGACAACTCATAGTCAAACTACTACGAATGGACAATTCATGTGTGAGACATGTGGCAAAACTTTCAACAAAAGACAAAGGCTCACTCGTCACAAAAGAATACACTCAGGGGTCAAACCATACCGTTGTGATTTATGTGGAAAATCATTCCTTTTGTCTAATGCTCTAAAAGCTCATTATAAAACTAAAATGCATGCTCAAGAAAGACCTCATAAATGTGAAGTATGTGGAAAAGGATTTCTTTTGCATGAATCGTTAAAAAGACACATGATTTCTCATACTGAATCTGTTGTAAAAATTGAACCAGGTTCACTAGTACCTAATGAATAATTACTGTAATTTATTTGTAATAGTTAGTCAATATGCCAGATAAGCTGCTAATCCACGGAAAAGTACTTTAAAATGACTGCTTACTGAGATTTTTAGGAAGAAGCTTTATAGTATTTGCAAATATTTTGAATACTTGCTTAAGAGTAACCAGAGGTTTATTTCTTAGAAATCATTATCATTTCTGACTAATAAAATCACAGCTCAACATTCAATGTAAAACTTAGGTCAAAAAGTTGAGATAAAGCTTCAAAAGACAAGACATGCATGCCATGCCATGCAATGCTAGTTTGACTGGACAGGACGCAACGTCGTGTAGAGTTTTGCTCTATTCTAAGAACTACTAAACCAGATTAAAGTTTAACATGTTAAATGTTCCATTTAGAAGGGAATGAAAAAAAATGTGGATATGTACATTGATGAAATTAACTCGGAACTTTTCTACTTGATCTTACACTTACTTTATCTTATGGCTGGCTCAATATTTGTATTTAAGCGATTGATTCTCAATTCTTTGTCTCAGTTTGGTTTAGCTTTGGCTAGGCTACTTATTACGTTACGTTAACTTTCTGGTTAAAAATGAAGGCAAGAATTTTGTTTCGTTTTGCACTAGTACTACTTTTTGTAAGTATTTACTGTTTGGACATAACAGAAGGAGGACAAATCAAAGCAAAAACTAACGCCAAAAAAGGTAATTTAAATTATTGTGAAAGATTTATTATTTCTTTACATTTACAATTGATTTGTTTAGCCTCAAGCAGCAATAAATTAACTCCGGCAAATTCTGGCGGTGGCGGTATTGAAAGCAAGAAGAAATAGTTTTGCTCGCCAAGGTTTAAAACCAAACGCTAGGTTTGAAGTACCAGGGAATAAGGGGTTGCAAATGAAAGTTTATTATCAAAAAGGAAATATTGCAAAACCACCTAACAATTATATCCATAGTCAAACCAAAAATACAATTAACCAAGCCAAGACTAGTTCAAATGGTCATTTGGATGTAAAGCCAGGAACTACAATCTTCAAAGGGGAAAAAGATGGAGTTAGATTGGATTCTCAACGTAAGATTTTTCTGAATCATATTAATTATTCAATTTTTAAATTATCTTTTTTTATACAAATATACAGCGAATGTTGGTAGTGGTCCAAAGAGACATGGGAGTGATAGGGGTGATTATGCCAATTTACAAATTCAACAGAATGACAAACAACGTGGAAAACCAGGTCAATCTACCACTTATTCAGGACTTTATGCACCAAAATCCTTTGTACATGATTCAAACAGAGCTGCATGGGGTTTGGACAAAAGCTACACGAGACAAGAAATGGTCAACGTACGATTATCTCCACCCTCATCCCCACTCAGAAAGTACAATTTTGAGACATATAAATAATAAATAAAATCATATTGTACCTAGTACCTACTTACATTTCTAAGCGTATAGACTTAAACAATTAATCAGTTTTTTTCATATTTATTTGGAATTCATCCTGTCAAATAAAAGTAACACATTATTCCCATACGAATTAAGACTGCGACGTTTAATTTTCTAAGTCATTTCAATTTGGGGAAGGCCGGGAATTCTGTTGGAGGAATTTGGCCAGCTTTTTTGCAAAGAACGTCTCAAGACAGGAATAACTTTTCCATCACAAATACAAAATAATAGTGCCACAAAGAAACCCTAAAATTAAAGTTTGGATTCCATAAAACTGGATAAGGTTGTTAGTGTGAAATGAACAAAAACCTGTAACGACGTAAGAATTGCCAAAGTATATTCATAATATATCAACGAGCCTCCAGTAATCCTCCACACATCAGCAAGAATAAAATGAGTACCCAAAAGAGGAATTAAAATCATGGTGGCTCTTACTCCCTGAAAAAAAAATTAAGTAACAATTTTGACATCATTAAATGTCTCTACTACACAACAACGACAATACGACTAACCTTTCTAACATTAGCAAGTTTTTCAACCAATCCAGAATCTATCGGAAGTCCCGCTGACAAATTTCGTTGACTTTCTTTGAGTTTGAAAAGCGTTTTTAAATATTTATGAGAAATACAGCGTTGGAAAATAACACTATCAATTTTGGTCCTGATAAAATCCATTCCCAATTGGTTGGACGGACGAAGCATCTAGTACATATAAAGATTTATTTTTTAATGCATTTGTAAAGAACATGTTGTTACCTTTCAATTCTATTGGGATCTGATAATGCATAGTTTAAATAAAAGCCTATAGGAATGATTGGGCCAATCCATCCAAAACTGACGAATCCTTTCAAAAGACGAGTCTCAATTTGTGTGCGATAAAATGCAAAGGCGATTATTGAATGGATGTAGAATCCTTCAGAAAACATCCAGAAAAAATTGGCTAAGCCAAAATATTCTAAAAGAACTGGCAAAACAAAACACCAAGTCTGCCAAATAAAAAAAATATAAACCATTCATTCAGGAAAGAATAAAAAACTTTGTCCATAACCACACTTACTGGATAACTTTGTCCTAGGTTTGGGTAGAAGAGTTTGAAAGTTAAGAGCCACAAAACAT
>WJEZ01000460.1:0-27976 GCA_009869925.1 Thalassaphorura encarpata
GTATTTGCTTCATTTGTTTCTTTCAGATTTGCTAGGTGGGTATTGCCTTGTCTTTAATTCTACGGAGACAATAGCAGTCTCAATTGGTTTTCAAGTTCCCTGTTTTTAGATATTATGGGAACAATACAGAGGAATGATCTCATCAATTTTTAATGAGTCCCTATGTGTGTTTGCATTTTTTTATAATTTTCCATTTGTTAGTTTGATTTTGATATTATAGTTTATATAGGATTGAAGGAAAAGAAAGACAATTTTTTTTATTATTGTCATAGTTTTCCAGCATTTTTCATTCATGCTTACGTGCGAAGTGCGACCCACAATTCGCTCGTACGGAATACAATATATTCCGATGTACATAATTGACCGTCAAATAGTTTATAGTTTAGTAGCCAATGTATTTTAGCATGATAGATTAGCAGGACATCCGTTACCGTTATCTGTTGCTGCTGTGGGACGACTCGAATTTCAACGTTGATGAAATTCAAGTACTGATGTATTCCCTGTCTTATTTCTATGTCGGTGAAATAGGTCCTTGAGCTACCCAGCTCCAACGTATTACGCCCATTTAGCGGCGACTAGAGCTAAAGTTGTCAGGAAGACCAGTATGGTCTTGCTGGTTCCATTGGATGTCAAATATTAGCCAAAATATTTGAATCCACGATATCATTTTCATTATGCTTACGGTGCTTATTTAAAAGGCACCGTACGGATTAAATTCCGATGTAAATTGTTAATGGCACATTAATTAGCCAATATTGCATTGTACTTTAGTATATATTTTTACATGGGATCACGGATCATGACAAAGATGTCTGTTTTCAATTTTTTGAGAAATTTGGGTCTTTTTTTACTTATTTTATTTTTCCTTAATTGTCAGTTTTATTTTGTATTTTTATTTTTGCGTTATTGTAACTACTGAAGTAATTCAATTAAGGAGACAAATGATTCATCCGAATCATCATCGTCTTCCATCTATTAATTAAATCGATCTTATTGTGTGCTGTTTAAAAGTCACAATGTCATCAGAGCATTGAGTTCTGTTTGAGGTGTAAATAAATGACCGTGGAAATATTTATATTTTGTCTGAGTAATCTCTCATTTATTTAGCATCCGTCTTGGAAAATGCAGTGCAGCGTGTATAGTAAGTTCAATCACGACGAGTCAATATTTTTTCTTTTACACATAAGCAGCAGAGTAAGAAAATTTCCGTTTGAATCTATAGTGAATTTAAGTCACATTACTCACAATATAGCTCATTACCAGAATTTCACGCTAAAGTTTTCAGTTCTCGAAGTAAGCACTAAAACTTACTAAACTTAACTTAATCAGTATTTAGATTAATATGAGTAATAATAAATTCATTCTAGCAAATTTTAATTTATTTTGTGACATAGAACTGACATTATTCTCATACACATTTTGATTTGTAGTTTTCATGCCCTTCACAAGCATCAGTTAACATATTTAAGACATTAGAGTTGAATTTATTTGAGACTTAATTTGTATTTCTCTTTGTTTGAAGTTGACATTTTTCATTCATGTAACGATGCAGCGAAATTTTTGTTCCTTGACTTGGACATCTGGGTCTAAAATATCATAATCCCTATTAAATTCATTAGCCAAGAATCAGTTTTCATATTTTTTTGAAATTTTGAAAATTTTGAGATTTCTTACCTTCAGGTATATCAGACATCTGCATTTTTTCCGACTCCAACTTGACAACAAGGGTAGGGTCCCGTGTAGGGTCATCTGAACCCATTTTTCCTTGTAAAAAGAGGTCAAGTGAATCAATTAGGACGGTTTGAGCACAGAGATATTTGAAACAAGGCTCAGCCGTCAGACGCTCAAACCCATCAATGGAAGCAATCAAGTATTTAAATCCATCAATTGGTTCATTCTTCCTCAATAAATTATTTCCTTTAGCCTGTAAATTACACAAGGCAACGAAGCGATCCCATAGCCCAGTCGTAGAAAAATATTCACCACAATTTTCACATTTTCCCCAGCTCCGTGTTAAATATTTGAGTGTTGGACGCTGCTCATTTGCAATTTTTGGAAGCTTTTTGCAACCCGGGCAATAGAAATATACTTCGTGACTCCAATTCGGGATATCTACCATTTCTTCCATCGTTGGCCATTTGTAAATACAAGCCAAACAATCACATTCAAAATCAAAATTTGTTTTGAGTACAGTATTTCTCTCTTGAATATCCTCATTTGCAAAAATTGGTCCATAGCTATGAGATAATTCACCTCCAACTTCAATTCCACGATTTGCCAAAATATACAATTTAGCCCCAGGGAGATGAACACGAAAAGTTGATGGGGCACATGAATGATTCATCAAGTTGAAAATTGGATAAATCCCAGAACCAATGTGTGTCTCAAAATCACTTTCAGTTTCGTAGCGCTCCAAAAAATCGTCAAGGAGTGGAGCATGAACACTGATATGCCCAATCGAACATGTATTGTAGCCAAATGATTTGAAATGATGAAGAATGATTGAGGCAACAAAGTTTTCAAATTCAGAAATCATATTCTCTTGAATTCTTTCAAAGAATGGTGAATAAAGTCGTAGAGCTGAAGCCATGGCAATGCTCAGCCATGTCGCTACAGCTGTAGCCCTGCTAAAAGTATTATGAGATGCCGTATTCAGTACTCGTGTATAAGCATCCAATTTCCCATGAATTTCATCTGGAGGAACAACCCAGAAATTAGCTGCCCGTTGAGGATCTTTTGACTTGAGGAAAAGTCCATACAAGACTTCTGGTCCAGCTTTACAAACTGCTTTGATTGCCAAATGGGAATTTCGAGACATTCGCATCGTATGAAGAAATGCAAGGATTGGACATTCATAGCAATGTCCTTCTCCCTTATCCTCTAATCGACATTTCTCAGAGCAGTATGAAAACTGAAATTAGTTAAAACTATTTATTCTATACATCTTAATTAATTTGTACTAGATACTTACAAACACACAATTCTCGCATGGAATTGGATTTCTGGTTTTACTCAAACATCGGTCACAAACTGTGTCTTGCCAAAGGAGTTGATTCACTGTGACATGAACGTAGGCAGTTTCCATAAATAAAGGATTTCCTAAATTTGTACAGATTTTAATAAAACGGGAAAAAAACCTTCTCCCTTATCCTCTAATCGACATTTCTCAGAGCAGTATGAAAACTGAAATTAGTTAAAACTATTTATTCTATACATCTTAATTAATTTGTACTAGATACTTACAAACACGCAATTCTCACATGGAATTGGATTTCTGGTTTTACGCAAACATCGGTCACAAACTGAGTCCTGCCAAAGGAGTTGATTCACTGTGACATGAACGTAGGCAGTTTCCATAAATAAAGGATTTCCTAAATTTGTACAGATTTTATTAAAACTGAAACAAAATTTTGATTAAATAAAATTTGAAGGCTTACCTGGATTAATACGCTGTCGTGCAGTCAAAAATCTCCCTCTTTTTGAAGAATGGGAAACTTCAATAAAATTCGGGACAGAAATCTTTGAAGGATCAGCTCCGATTTTTACGGCATTTGAAAGAATTTTTTCCCTTAGCATCTGATGAGGAAGATATTCTTCGGATTCGACCTTTCCTGCTGCCAATTTTTCGACTTCTTTCTTCTTGAGCATAAACTCTCCTCGAAATTTGAAGGGAATAGTACTCACAGCCATGGCTCTATCTAATTCTTTAATCGCCAATTTGTATTCTTCGTTTGACTTGAAAATTTCAAATCTTTGCATGTAAAGTCGGCTAACGTTGGTTGAATCTGGAGGAATGAATTTTAGGGCAATTGTGTAGCAGTGGAGGGCTTTGACACGTGTAGTTGGATTGAAGGTAATCATCTCCTCGGGTACAAAACTCACTTGAAAGGCGCTCGTCCTTTGTAAGTACTGAAATTTAAAATTTGTTCAGGCAATTTAGAATAATCAAGTTATCTAATTTACGTTTTTATACCCATATTCAATGGTCGAATCAAATCCTTGAACTTAATGTATGGGAAGGATTCTGAAACTACATTGACCAACTCTTGATTTGTGAAATTCGGCTTCATTTTGTCAAACACATCTGCCTCTTTCAAATTTTCGTCCAGCAAACGACTAATAAAGTTATCTACCATGGTATAACTTCCGTTTATGGCCCTTTCCACAAGTTCTTTGAGCTCCGTTTGACTTCCGGGCATATCCTGTAATTTTAATTCAAGAAATTGTACTTGATTCACTCTAAAAATTAAACTGAATTCAAATCAACGACTCACCCAATAATTATATGGCATTTTTCGGCCGGAAGAGTTTTGTGTCCTTTGACTCACCTTTGATTTATTTTTTTGTTTCTTTTCCATCTCAGTTTCAGCCCAACAGCTTGAGCCAGGATACACAAATAAAACTATCCCGAACTTAATGATTTCCAGAACGCAATTAAAATTATTTCCCAAACCCAGTTAAAAAATAATTTCGTTGGATGGAATTGTACGTTGAATTTATTTACTCGTTCCAACAAACTTTTAGGCAAGATGCTCAGACTTTATTTCCCAAGGAACAATGTCATGTCAACAAAATTATACTTGAGTTCTGTATATTACAGTGAAACTGCGATTAAGTTTTAATTTAAAATGAATTACTGATAGTAGTAATTATCAAAAATGAAAAAATCCTTGACTGGTTTTCTTTTTTCTTCAAAAACAAGGGTGTTCGGGCTTTGGAGGACGGTAGGGTGAGTCGGGCGGATACGTCAGATGAAATATGGCTTCATTATGCTGCCAGAGCCGCAGCAGTTTTTGCCTTTTCATTTTTACCTGCATCTAAAATTATTCAAAAAGTAATTATAAATAATTTAAATTGAAAATGACGATCATTTACGACCCTTTGAGTCCAAAATAGAATGAACATGTCATTAAATTTTAATTTAGGCTTACCAACTCCAGTATAGTTGAAATTTTCCTCTATATTGACTATATATTTGAAAGTACGGTGTGATAGATCTGTAACGTTGCAAAGTATTGGTATAAAAATCGGCCGCATTTCCATTTCGTACAAAAGACTGATTGGTGGCTTAGTCACAGCATCTGGAGGCAATGGCTGTAGAAATCAAGAGACCAAAATATAAACTAAAATTCTTCAAAATTTGAATAAGTTTTAAAATTCAACTTACACGCCTTGTAGTTGGAAAAGTTGGTGGTGGATTCGTGGTTATTGGCGGAGATGGAGTCGTTCTTGTCGTCGTGGTCGTGGTCGTCGTAGCCGTAGTCGTTGTAGCCGTAGTCGTGGTCGTCGATGGTTTTGTCGTTGTTGCCGTAGTCGTGGTCGTTGGTGGTTTCGTCGTTGTTGGAGGAGCTGGCGATGGTGTTGGCACTGTGCTGGTCGAAGCTGGAGGAGCTACTGTAGTCGGAATAACAACTGCCTTGCTCTCCGCTGCAATTTTTAAATTATCTTAATTTTTCACTAGTCTTAAAAATTGCTCGTTTAAAATAAAAATTAACTGAACCTGAAGCGACGACAAGAGACGCCACGATAGTTGCCACTAGAATTCCAAGTGTCAAAACAGCTGCGATAATTTTTTTATTACTCCATTCCCAACGACCCCAACGTCTTGAGAAGAATCCTCCACTACTACCTCCAGTTGCAACTCTCCCAATCAATAAATCTAAGAATGTCAACAGTTTTTGATGACTTTGTGACCTCTAATCAGAAGAATGTACGGCCAATACATGCATAACTTACCCTCATCGTAGTTTCTGCTCGGATCGTGTAGTTCTGGCATCTTGGATTTGATTTAATTGAAAATATTTTCAGTGCTTGGACAATTAGTAATTTAGTCTTTTGTCCTTGGTCGTATTTGTAAGAGAAATGAAGCAAAATACTACTAGAATCCCTCTCGTTCCTCCACTCCAGTCTCAGACTCAGACTAATGAGTCATGCTTCTCAATCTCAATTTAGATAAAACATTTATGTATGTATGTGTGTAAGTGGGTGTAAAGCTTAATGGGTACCTCGTGATGCAATGACAACTAAATAAGTACAAGTCTAGTGTGAGGAAGGAAATGGTCCAACTTGACTTGACTTGACTCATGTCGTATCAAAATCTTACTTAGCGCAACAAGGGAACTTCCATAGACATCCTTTAATAACTACATAAATCTTATGAGTAAGAAGGCTCTACTCGAGTCTTTTGCAGAAACTCCCTTATTGAGTTAGGCTTCTTATAAATGCAAATGAAAAACATTTACGAGTTGAACTTTGGATATGGATAGTGATACTGAATCCAGATTCAGAAATAGTGCAAACAAATGACTACTTAGCTAAAATTTATATTGCTCAGCTCAGGCTAGCAAAATTTTACACAAAAGCAAGGCAAACTCAAATATAAATACAAACTAAGCGTTAACATCTATCATCACATCACAGCACAAAGGCACAAACAAATTTCTAAAGGGAAAGATGAGACAACATGCACACAGTATACATAGGAGAAAGTTGATACTGTCCGCTGCGCTGTACCGTGTGAAAATTTCGCATGGGCCAAAACATTGACATCACACATTAGTATACAAAAATTCTAATTTTTTTCTAGGAAAGAGAAAAAAGCATAATTTGCATTGCATTTTGAAATGATACACGGTTAGATGTTAGATTCTGGTTTGAAAAGTAGATTCCCGATTCTAGAGCTTTGATGCTATATAATGCCATGAACTGAAACGTGAATAATTTGTATTACATTTTTGATAAAACATTCAGCTATGCTTCTGTTTTCACTCACACAATCATAATAATAGTAGTGAACGTGACATGGTCTAATTGATATTTATTCAAGCTTTAATGCTAAAAGCCTTCAAATTTCTAGGCATTTATTTATATTTCAAAAATAATAGAATCTTCAGGTGCTTTTGTAGCAAAATTGTGCACATGTGTCAAAGGCCAATTTAGATTAAATGAGTAATCATGTTATTTACGCCTGAGATGTTCAATTACTCTGCGATTACTAGGATTATGCTTGATAGGGTTAAAATTAACTTTTCCACGTCAAATTCTAATTGTGAAGCAGAAGCAGGTGCCGAAAATAAAGCAATTGTCATTCTCAAGATCACCATTTGCTGCTAACGTGACACAACTTCATTTCTAAACCCTACTAGGATTTTGTTGGAAACTTTTTAGAGATCACGACAACGTCATTGGATTGGATGGGACAATTGAATTGAACCTGTTGGTTAAAGAGCTTAGTCAAAATAATTAAGCCTTATTGACAGTAGGGATTAGATTTTGGACGCCGTCTGACGCTGGAACTGTCAAAACACAATTTGTCGGTTTGGTGTGAGATAAATTTTCAATCAATCACATCCATGATATGCATGTGCATCATCTCGGGATTTTGGCAGAATTGATGACCGACGGGTCCCAAATGCGTAACACTCTTTTTACGCAAATCAGCAATTTATTTTTTGGTATAAATGGAGAAATGTAGTAGGAAATTATGTACAGTCCGAACCCCACTTCGTTCCAAATAAAACTAAAGTCAAAGTTAGTCAGCCATGAATTTCCAAATCAGGATTTTGATTTCTCTCTGCTTTTTATTTTACGGCTCAGCAGCTGAACACTCACGCTCAGTCTACGAAGTATCAAATGCATACTGCTCACAAACTCCAACGATTTATCCTTTTGAAGGTGGACATCAGGTAAATTAGCAGGACTTAAACAAAATTTATTTTAATACTAATTTAATAAATCATGTTTTCTTTCTTTACAGTTAGACGGAACTTTTACTTTAATACGATTACAGTTCCATTGACTACACTGACAAGACAGAAGAGGCTCCCAAATGTGGGAACTTGACCATTGCATCCATCGCATCAGATCTGGATTCTTTAAATAACAAAACTTTTCTAACGACAAGGACGAATCCATTCGCAAATTCTCTTTATACAAAATCCATGAATGCAGTCGAAACAAATTCTGTGATTACTCCAGGAAGATGGGTCATCAACTCTGGACTTTTCCGTAAGTCACACAAAATCACTCAAAATTACAAAATGTAAAAATACTAAATTATTTTCTTTATTGTTTTTTTATAGAAGTTATTGAAGGACCTTTAGGAAAAATTAGAAGTTTGATGTTTCTAAAAGTTTCCAAGGATCGACATAATAAAGTCGAGTCATTTTTGTATGCCAACTGTGGAATGCATCACAAACGGTGGGATCATTGGACCAGGTGTAGGAGATCCGTCCATGTCTGAATGGGGCATTTTAGTCCGAACTGGATTAGAGCACGGGTATCAGGATGAGAATCTTTTGACAAATCTGTATGGCGAGGCTTTGTTTCAGGCTCATTTGCCTCCACTTTCTGCCATGACGGTCGTCAGTTATGGAAATGGACAATGTGAACAAATTGTTTAAACAAAAGACTCAAGACCCTTATTTGAAATCAGTATTATTATACGAATAAGTAATTTATATAAACGTTTTTTTCTAATTTTATGGTGACAATATGATGGAAGAATGTAGACAAATTCACAAAGAACATACGAATAATAATAAATTGGTTTTATTAAGTTGTGTATATAATTTACTCCCTTGACATTCTTGCCTTATATTTATTCTCATAACTCTAAAAGCTAAGCTCAATGAAGTTAAAATTGACTTTTATCACATCAAAGTTCAACTATGAAGTAAAAACACGTGCCGAAAATAGAGTCAATTGTCATTGTTAGAATATCATTAGTTAGCCTGACACAACTTGATCTCTAAATCGACAAATAAATTTTTAGGAACCTTTTAGAGATCACAACGTCATTATATTGGACGGGATAATTGATTGAACCCGTGAGTTAAAAAAGCTAGTAAATTAAGCCTTATTGACAGTAACTAATACATTTCTGAAAATATTTTATTTTACGACATTACTATTGCTTAGCCCACAGTCTATAGAGTGTCAAAGTTCAAATACCTACTGCTCACAAACTCCAACGAATTATCTACTTAACGATTTTGAAAGTGGACATAGGATAAAAATAATAGGATATATTGAAGTTTACCTTGATAAAGATTTAACCAATTATATTTTTTTCTGTATAGTTAGATTAGAATTTGATTTTTTCTTGGTTTGTCGTTTTCTCAAAGTCGACGATGAACGTTTGGTAGCGATTTGGTATTTGAAGAGAGATCATGCAAGTTAGTCTTCTCGTTTTTGAGGATGACTTTGTCATCATGCAAAGTAGCAGGAGGGATATTCGATTCTGTATGCAAAGGACGGAGTAAAGGAATTACCTCAAACTTTGAAGCAATTTCAAATGCTTTGTTCAGTTCATCTTGGGTTACCCTGGGGGGAGAGGTCTCACCAAATTTTTCGAATACAGGCGACTCATCCTCGTCATCTTCTTCTTCTGGAGTTGGGGTCTTTGGAGGCGTATAGGTTTCAAATCCGATTTCCAGCTCAGGTTTGAACTCGTTTTGCTTAAGGATTGAAATTGGAAGAGGATCAGACTTTTCCTTAGATTTGTCACAGAATTTGGCAAATAAATTTGGCAGTAAGCGATTACTTTCTCCTGGCGGTGAGGGACAAGAAGAATAGTCATCTTCATCCTCTGTGTCTGGCTTTACAGATTTAGAGGCAGTGGCAGATGCCATTTCTGTCATTGAATTGCTAGTAGCAACTTCCCCCACATTATTTTTCCCACTTCCAGGTTTAGGGACCCCGAGATAAGTGTTGACTACATCCTCAACCAGAGGCACAAACTGCTTCATGATTTCAGGATCACTTAGTACTTGATCGATCAGGCTTTCCACTCCGGGATCAAAATAAGGCGAGCTGAAAATTAAAAGTAGTGGGTTAGGACGAAATGTCAAACGTCAAGATTTATATATTTTGATTATTGTCAACTACCCAATTAAATGAGGGTTACTTTTCTCTATTGCAGAATAAAGAAATTTTTACAACCAGATATTTTTTAATGAGAGTTGAAATATATTAATATGACTTGACTTATTGAATTATCCGATTGTCATTACGGCCTTTCTTTAAGGGCGACCATTATGTTTAGAAAAATTTAGTTTGAGTCGAGTAAAATGGTTACTTACTACATAATTTTTTCTCGCATTTTTTCTCGAAGGGCCCGTGGTGTACTCTGATTAAATTTTAAATTTTTCAAAAATTCGTTCGCTGTTGCCGTCACCTGCTTGTTCAACGTGGTAAACGCAGCCTATTTTATAAAAATATATAAATTAGGTTCAGTTCACGGGGATTAAGTAATCCAATTAAAATTACAAGCTCACCGTTCCTTCCGAAGCTATGACGCATTCTCTTCTAAACTTGTCATAAATACCTTGATCTTTGATTTCATCTACGATATTAGAAATGCTCGTTTCCTCATCTTCCCCTGGTTGTCTTGTCGCAGGTACAGGCATGATTCCCATCTCAAAATCTAATTGTTCTTTTTCTGCCTTCTTGTACGCTGCTGCTGCTGCAGCTTCATCATATACTTTCACATTGTAGTACAAAAATTTCTCTGGAGGAGGGGGAGGTGGTGGCTTTACTAGTGGAGCTGGAGTTGATGGAAGTGGTGGAGGTGGACGGATGCTTGGTTTGGGCGGAGGAGGATAGCTTAAGTTTATCCCCTGATAAATGGATCGAACATGATGAGGAAATTGGTCGATTGAATAAGGAGATGGAGGTGGTGGTGGAGGCATAAATACAAATAGTTCTGGTTGTTGTTGCTGTTGTTGATGTGAGGGAGTTTGTGGTGGAAGCGGAGGGGTAGCTCGGAGTGCATGGTTCATTTGTTGCCCTTGACCTGGTCCTCCAGGAGAGCGACGCTGAAAGCGAATATTTTCAATTTGATTCCTACGATAAGAATCATGGCGCGGTGTATAATGATTGCGATTTCGGGACTGGTAACTATTATTTCCGAAACGACTGCGATTGTTATTATTGCTGTAGTGGAAGGCACGATTGCGGTTACGGTAGCTATCTGGGGAAGAGACGGAGGAACGTCTTTCCCTTGATCCAGAGGTACGTCTGTCCCTCGACCCTGATCTATCTCTGGAACGCCGACCATTGTTTCTCTGTGACGAAGAGTTTCGAGAGACGTTTGTGTGAGATCTTGAGTCAGTGCGACGATAGGAATCTGAATTACGAGAATATGACTGATACGATGATGAGCGAGAAGTTGCTGAAGTTGGAGAACCTCGAGAACGAGACTCCCAAGTTCTCTCTACATCCTGATTTGGCACGACCTGACCCCATTTTGTAATTCCCCCCTTCTCCTGAAAATAATTCCAAATACAATCAATATTTATCATCAAAATTCTTTAGAATTAAATCGTAAGTTTTAATTAATTCTTTAACTCCCGTTCCCTACCCGGTCCTGCCCTTGGCCTTAGCCAGTCATGACTATGCGTTGCGTTATAGGACTTAGAAATTTCTTAGGGGTCTATTACTTTTTTTATCAATTTTTTGACTTCTGGCCTGTCCATAAAATACTGACTCTTAAAATATTTTATAAGTACTACTCCACATAGCTTATTGGGAAATTTTTTAGATGTCCTACTTCAGGGAACCCACCCAGCTGCGACCTGCGACTTTTATGAAACTACAATTTATTTTCATAGTCAGTGTCAGTCAGTCCATTTAAAACAAAAACGCAAAAAAATGAGTTGACTCAAAAATTTACTTACTTGTACGTACGTAACGGGTCACCTAAACCACTCTAGAGTCGCCTGACCTGTGTAGAATTCTGTACTCAGGTGACTGAGGTCAGATCCTTAGGAGTAGAAAGCTGCTGCTTCTTTGGTTCTTGGCTTTGTGAGTGAGGATATTTTTCTGTCCGTCCGTTCAGCTTTGAATTGAGACAACATGTGATTCCAATGTATATTTTAGCCCCGTTGCCTTCCATTGCTTTGCATTGGATTGCCATACTCTGAATTAGTTTTCAATGATAAGCCGTATGCCGCAGCAGCAGCAGGAGCCCATGAAACCATGAGGCCAATTTTTGCGTTCAATTACAAAATAGGACGAGGACTGGACGGACAGAGTCTCATTCCATTCCCTAGCCTACCTCTTGCCTGACCTTCCATCCAGTATCCATCATCATCATCACTATCACATCATGGGCACTTCACCAGCAGATAAAGACTTGGACATTTCTTCCCCCCAAGGGAAATCAGATGGGGGACTTTTGAGTCTCGTCATTGCCAAAACAAGGGATATTGAAACTACACTCAATTCTGGAGTTGCTACCGTAGTGGCTGCTATGGAATTTGATGAATATGAAAGTCTTCCAAGTACCGGTGGAGTCGCAGTTCATTTGGGGGCTGGTGGAGTGGCTGGAATCATGGAACATTGTGTCATGTACCCTATGGACTCTATTAAGGTAATTTTATTTATCATATTCTAAGATTAATTATCTCATTTCAATCTCAAGGTCGCCGTCGATGGGATTAATCATTTTGTTTTTTTTAATTTTAATTTTCAGACAAGAATGCAAAGTCTTCAGCCAGTAGCTGGAGGTGCTTACCGAAATATTTACCATGCTTTTAATCGTATCATTAGCACAGAGGGGATTTTACGTCCAATGCGGGGGATGAGTATTGTTGTTATGGGCGCTGGGCCGGCTCACGCTCTTTATTTTGCTTGCTATGAAAAAATGAAAGTCCTCATGGCTTCTAAGGCTCATCCACAGTATAATCATCTCGCTTATGGTGAGTAATCAATTTCAATTTCTCTCCTAGTCTATTAATGTAGAAAGATGACACGAAGGGATAATTTCTATATCAAGGGCAAAATATTCGTATGCGTTCCTGTTATGGGGTTTTTAATGAACGAAAATTGTGTAAAGTTTTATTAGGGTAGAGCGTAAGGTTATTATGAAAACTAAAAGTAATCACGATTATAAAATCTATACACCTAAAAGTGCTTCTATAATTTCTAATTTCTTTATTTTATTTTCCTTTTTAATTTCCAAGTTCGATCTTAGAGCAAATGAGATAATTGGGTATTTTGATAAAAGTGATGATTCGTATTCTTAATAACAACTAGTAAGAGAAAAATGCAGGATTTCGATTAATAGTTTTTCCCAGATTAGTAATATTAGCGAAATTTTACAATGCAGTGTAGCAGTGACAAAAATTGAATTGCACTGTATGGTACCATAAGAAATGGACGAACGGTACATTTAGCTTGATGCATGTGGTACACTTCATTAAATCAAACCACAATTATTATTAATGACGACGACATTACATTAGAGAGACTCAGTTGTTTTCTTCAAGGTCACCATGAAAAGATGTGGTATTTATTCAATAAGAGTTTTGGCAAGGATTTGAAACTCATGGCAGTAGTGGCAAATGTGAATTAGTATTCGATTTGGTGGGAGAATACTACAGCTTAACAAAATGGCAAATCGAGTTGCATTCATTGTAATTCGCATCGCTGCTGCTTAGTTGTTTCAAGTTTTTTTGTCCGCCTTCGCCTGGCTTACTTATTTCCTCTCTTGAAGTATTTGATATGAATATAAGCCAAAGCCTAGTACACGCGTACGAGAAGCACATGCGGACAGACAAAAATCAAGTATCAGACGGAATGTACGTACGGAAGTTATATGATGAAGATCTGACCTTGTAGGTTTTTGCGAACGCAACGTAGGGATTTAGCATTAGCATTAGCACTTACGCTATATGCTATTCAATGAAATTAATAACTAGAGATGTTTGTCTGTCACCGTGGCTCTCTCGTGGTCACGTCACCTTTCACTCCTTTCATTTTAGGATTTTAATAATCTCACCTGTAATCAGCCCGTGTTCAGCAAAGTCTGGTCTGGTATTATGTTATGTTATAAGTTCATCTTGCATCCTAGCTTTGTTTAACCATGAGGAATGCAATGACTACGATGACAGTTTCATTTCCATTATTTGATAAGAAAATATGGTTAATTGAAATTGTAATTAATTGAGTTATTATTGCGTATGTAATTTATTTATCAAACATTTTAAGGGAGAAGGGGTTTTAGTCATATAAAAAGAAATAAAGGTCACGGTTATCTTGCACTTGCACTTGCATTTTTGCAATCAGCAATCTAAACTGAAATTCACGAGATGTGCTAAATTTAAATGCTGATTCTGTTCAAAACTGACCCTTGTTACACATTAGTTTATTGTGGCTAGGGTTTGTCGTACATCTGATCCTGACACTGACATTTTCAATTAGTTACAAATCCGGTTCAACGTAATACACGAATGACCTTTGATTAATTTGTTAATTTCTAATTACAGGTCTCGCAGGGTGCTTGGCTACTGTTTTTCATGATGGGATTATGACTCCAGCAGACGGTAAGTTGTAATTTCAATGTCTGTTTTAGACAATTTAGTATTGAATATTCAGTACTCGTGTTCTATTGGACTGTAAAAGTCGATAGATAAGCTTAAGCTAGATTTGAAGGTCGAACCGCTATTCTTGGAAATGCATTATGACCTAGTTAATTAGAAAGGATTCAGATATTAGATAGGCTTCATATTTACAATTTAATTTCCAGAAACTGCTGGATAAAGTGATTTATGAATTCAATTTGCCTTTGAATCCAGTGAAATAATTGTGTCATATTGTTTATTATTCATGATTGGGTCCAGATCTATTTTTCACTGCTGAATTTCACAGTAATGATCTCAGTTAAGTAGGAATGACCTAATTTTATATAGTTTCACGACTGCATGACTAAAAATGTGGATGAAAAATCGAACCAACGACACATCAGTATAAATTTTGGAAAAGGTGGTAAACGCTTGAAGATAAAATTAAATCCAAAGTAGAATGTGACTGTATCCTTTAAGTGCAGGCAGTCGTGGCAACATTATACTCGTAGTTCATGTAATATCAAAATGCGCGAGTGTGTCGTGTGTGTGGTTAAGCAATTGAATGACGTTGTGCTATTACTTGATAAATTCATTGATCAGATCATTTATTCAAAGTGCACATGTTGTTTGTAGTAAACGGCTGGTGAGGAAGGGTATTACGTAGGATTTAATGACTTAGTTTTCACTCCATATATTATTCAGTTCATTTCATGAGATGCTACCACACATAGTGCAAAAATATAAAATGTATTCATACTCTATTTGTAGATTAGATTAAAAGCAATTTACAATCAATTTCATATGATTTAGACTAATTGCATAGGCTAACCAACGTGACCGCACTTGTGACTAATTTCTAAAATCAAGAATCATTATTTCACCTGTGAAAATACTTGACGTTGACGCATTCTGGATTCCTAGTAGTAGTGACAATTGCACTGCTTGGGATTTAATATTTAATTTTATGGTTTTAGTCTGAAATCATTTGAAAGGGAATTGAATAGTTTCAAGTCAAAGTATTTTACTTCATTTGATAGCAGGAAAATATGAATTTATGAATAGGTTTACTTAATTGAATTAGGTTAGTTGGAATGACTGGCTGGGCATTTAGGATATTTGCATAATAAGGAAACTGACACTTTTCACCCTTGATGAGGTTCTGAAATCCAAACTTTCAGAATGTGTCAAAATCAGAATGACGTTTCCGTTTTATGGAAAGTCCAAACCGCAAGCTTAGGCCAGGCCTTCAGAATTTTTGAGGATGAATGATGCGAACGCTGTGTTAATTTGTTTTATTTCCTTGATTTGAAATTTCAGTTGTGAAACAACGGATGCAAATGTTTAATAGCCCATACAAAAGTTGTTGGCAATGCATTGGACAGATTTACAAGCATGAGGGTCCAACTGCTTTCTACCGTTCTTACACGACACAATTGACCATGAATATTCCATTCCAATCCCTTCATTTCATGGTTTATGAACTCATGCAAACTTACACCAATCCTGAGCGTACGTACAATCCAAAGGCTCATATGGTTTCTGGGGCTGTGGCTGGAGCCATTGCAGCTGCCGTTACGACCCCTTTGGATGTCTGTAAGACATTATTAAATACACAAGAAGCTACGGCTGTGAGTACGACTGGACAAACCCATATTACTGGACTTTCACAAGCCTTCCGCACAGTATACCGCCTCGGAGGAATCAAGGGTTATTTCCAGGTACATATGACGAGATGCATGATTTATCAATGTATCATGGAAATGGCTTAGTTAATTAATTAATTAATCTATATTTACAGGGAGCAACGGCTCGTGTGCTCTATCAAATGCCTTCTACTGCCATTTGTTGGTCAACCTATGAGTTCTTCAAATACCTCCTTCAACGAAAGGAGAAGAATTAAAAACTGTCCGCACTTCGCATCAAAATTCATATTATGCTCAAGTACTAATCACGAAACTACAAAAATCATCACATCACTTCCCCTCGTTCAAAGCAATCCCGTGATATACATTTTTCCTACTTACATGATTGTTAATGTTGAAAGTTAAAAGATGAAACAAAACGTTGCAAGTTGAAAGTTGAGCAAACTCCAAAAAATACGTTCGGTGCGTTGTAAAAGGAATGACCTGGAGTAGTGCTAGCCTTAAGCAGAACAGAGGACTACTAGATTAGAAGGGGTACTACTATTGTATTATAAGTTTTTTTTATATTTACGATCGGAGTTACAAGTTGAATGTGTTTTGTGGGACGAGTAGAGATTAGAACTCCGGGAATCAAAAAAAAATAGCAGCAGTTCTAGTCAAGGTCAACATCAGCACCTTAGTCAACCATCCCAGGAAGTGAAGTGCTTATTTTGTAGTAGTTACATACCTGACCTTTAATTTTCTGTCCGATGTCCCATTGATTTAAACCAAGGTTGTTATTAAGTACTGTCTGCCTGACCTGTCTTTTTCAGCAAGTGGGAACTGGAAAACTCGAAAAAGGATTACAATCGTCTTTGCATGAAATGATTTGATTCCAATTTTGTAAGACTTTCGAGATTCACAGTAGCCAATTGTGTGGATATGCAGGGCAGACAATACTACTATTGATTATTATTGTAATTTTTGACAGGGATTGTCATACTTACATAGACTCCTTTCTTTTCAGGTATATTTTTCCCATTTTTTTCAATTTTTGAATGTATATAGAGCTAGTTGAGCTAGTGCCAGACCAAACGGAAGCATTTAGATTAGCCCACACAGGAGTAAGTCTTCCTTACCTGTCATTGTCATCACATGATTCATTTTTAATACATCATCAAATTCACTAAAATTAAGTGATATTTAATTGGAAAACTGTCAAAATTCTGTTATTTGTATTCTGTGAGCATATTCATGACATATTCTGTTTCTGTCGTCAAAATCTTAAAGATGTGAATTCCTATTGGAATAATCTACTCTTGTTATACAAAATTGGTTTGAGATATTTCAGCATCATGTAATGGAATACACTTTCCAGCCGCGTGTGTTCAGCTAGCTCCATTTTGAGATTTACCTCATTGGAATTTTGATTTTTAAGAGCAAAAATTTATGTGGCATATTGCAGTTCCTTAATTAGAATTTTTAGAAGGTTCATATGATATGTGCTATGGTTAAACGTGTATGAAAATTTTTGGTGATCATGGACGATCAAATTATTTTTGTCGTTGGGACCAATCCTAGTTTTGGTGTATTCAACAGGAGAGCATTAGTATGAATTATCTGAACGGATGATGTTGGTCTATTTGATTGTTACATAATACGTACGATTGATTAAGCACCCGAGTACCATCACTGAGAGAGAAAGAGCACTGTTAAATTTTAATCTAGTTTATAATTATGTGTTATGCAACTAGATTTTTAGTGTACTTAAGATAATTACAAAAAAATTCATACGAGTAATTGTTAGTCAAAAGCAACATATGTTTTAAGAGAGAATACAAAAATACTTTTGAAAGTATTTGATGGTATCTATCGTACCGAAGTGTGAACATGGTCAACTCTTGAAGTTGATACGGTCGTTATGTTCGCCTTTATGGTTCCTACGAACGAACGAACTGAATTATAATGTGAGGAATTGGGAAGAATTGTAAGATATGGTCGTAGAGGCGACGCTGGACTCAACGATTCATGGCCAGTGAGCTCTAATCTCATCCAGTGTCTGAACTCAAATGAAACTATATCATAAAAATTTAGAAACAGAGGAAACATAATTTACCTTTTTGTCCGCTAAGAAAAGCTCTATAGTTTTATATAATGTTGTGGGAGAGAAAGTGGGAAAAAGGAGGAAAGGTCAAAGTGTAGCTAAGGAATTGGACAACACTTGGTCCTGGGGTGTGGCATGTCATGCATGTTGCTGGTTAGGCTACACGATTCAAATGAATTGTATCTTTTTAGTCTAGAAATATTATTCCGACTGCGGATGCTACAAAAATGGTTGCCTTTTTCCCCTTGGGGTGTCAAGATGTAAATACAAGAAAAGAAAATTAAAATAACTTAATAAGAAAAGTCGTTGTCCCAGAGGGAACGCTAAAAAAATATAGAAAAACTTTATGCGGTGCGTAAATTCACTGTTAACTGTTAAAAAATTAAAAAAGTGAAACTAAACTACTACCTATGTTGAAAATTGACAATAAAAGAGTTGATATTTTATCAAGGATGATTTTGGATTGATTTTTAATTTCTTCAAATAAAATAAAAACAACGGATGTAGTATTTTTTCAATTTTATTTTTGTTCCTGGAGGTACAAAATTTCGTACGATTGAGTTTAGGCTGAGAGTTAAATATAATATTTTATATTTCTGTATAATCTTTAGGATTCTGACTGTATTTATAATTTAGTAATGCAAACTTAACACGAATATAGAGAAAGGAAAGGTGAGATATTTGATTCAGTTCTCGGGCGCTGATCGCTTCCCCGTCCGGGGACAAACATTTGTGTGGCAGAAATCGCATTCGTCGCAGTGTCGGAATGAGAAAGTGAAACAATCCTTGCAGGATTGACAATACCGGTAAAACTTGCCAGGGCAATGAGGTTCGTAGCAATCTTCATCGCATTGGAGACATTGTTTCGTGCCCACAAAGCCAGTTCTTCTGCATCTGTAGCAACGTCTGTACTTGTCTTCAGGAAGAACGACTTTACTCAAGTCATGATTTGTAAATAGTCTGATCGGTGACGTCTCTGCAATATAAACAATCAGCATTGGTTAATTTTGTTACTACAATCGTTTTTGTTTGTTTAAGTTAGACAAATCACCTCTTGAGAATTTCGGATGATTTTGGTATTCGATGTGGTAAGTCGACATTTCCAAGGACGGGTCCAATTTTTGTATCTTGCCTTGTGAGAAGCATGGATTTATGAGCAAAACTATAAATAATTAAAAATGTAAGTGTTAATTAGTCAACTTTCTCAAAAATCCAGTGCATAGCAGACAATATTTATATTTTAAAAATACCCAGAGTTTATAAAAAAGCTAAGCTTAACTGGAAATAANAGCAGACAATATTTATATTTTAAAAATACCCAGAGTTTATAAAAAAGCTAAGCTTAACTGGAAATAAGTATTTTATTATTTGAAGTTCTGTGCTAGTGCTTACCCTTTGCAGGCGAAAGACCCATTTCTTTACGATCACGATTGATGAGATTGAACGTATTGATCAACAATTCTAAACGGGCACCAAATGGTGGATCGCAAAAAATTGACAATTCTTCCGTAGCGTTCTTAATGAAGGCTTTATAAACTTTATCCGTGTCAAAGAAGTGGTGGTTACACATGTTGTAATGGACGAATTTATTTCCTGCCTCCTTTGCCTAAAAAAGTTTGCACGAATTAAGACTATAATACTTTTTATTCATACTACCAAAAGAATAATGTCTTAGCTTACCAGACTTTTATCAATATCCATCAATATAGAGTTTCCTGGAAAATACCGATGTGCCTTTGGAGCTCCTATGCATAGTAAATCTGTCACTTTCCACTCGTGCAAGGCATTTGCAATCCAGTCACTGGTTGCATCGCTGAAGAAATATTGAGCCAGTCCTTTATTCTCTTGTTTATTTTGATTTCCATCTACCTTTAGTGACAGTTAATAGAAAATTATTCATAATTTGAAATCAATCGCTATTAGAGACTATTTTGACCAAACTTATATATTCACTTACTCCCACCGGGTTTCGAGGCAAAGGTTTCCTGTTTAAATACTTTTGTGGATTTCTATCAAAATCAGCTTCAGATACATAATATGGACAAAGTTTCCGATCACGAAAGGCCGTGCAGACGTAAGCGCGCTTGTTATTCCTATCGATAAGAATACAAGGGCCTGAAATAAATACAAATGGAATAAAAATTATAACTAATTATACATTACACGCGGACAGTCCGAATTTTTTCGTATCAGAGTTCAAGATGGATACATTGACGCATGCCATACGACCCCCATTACCAGGGTATGCATTACTTTGAATTTTTTACCAATTTGAAATCTAAATACATTTTCTAGTTATGCTTCCATACCATGTTCACAGGATGGATTCCCTGTAAAATCGTTACCGAACGGTTGAGGCTCAGTCGTAAGGTTCCCATCCTCCATGCTGTCAACTGAAGGATTCATATTTGACAAAAACTGATTAAGAGCACAGGAAACAGGGGTGATCGGTCACTGATCAGTGATTTTTACTGACCATGAATCCTGAAGGATTTAATGAAATTACATGTGCTCTGTATTCTGCCCAGGTTGAAAGTCCCGCACAAATAATTCCGAATTCCTCCTGCCTCAATAATTTCAACAAAATTCCCCAAAGTTTTACCAAAATGCAAAGGTTCATGGATTTTTCGAATATAATAAGGAGAAATAGGAAAATTTTGAAGTTTTCGGATATTATTATAATGTCCAACTCTAGTCCATATATATCCAAATGAAATGTTTCTAACTCGCCGGTGCAAGAGCGTGAATCATGATCGCTTATCTATTTTCTGTTGTTCTTGGACTAACATTTTACACTTCGCATTTTCCAAAACGAATGCTAAATAAATGCGATATTACTCAGACAAAATAAAAATATTTTCACGGTCATTTATTTATAACACAAATAGAACTCATTTTTTCTGCTGATACTGTGTGGGCTTAGCACTTAACAGCAGACAATAATTTTGACATTGTAAATTGAGATAAAATGCAGAAAAAATACAGAGATATGAATTCATCGAAGAATGGAAAAGAGAACTCTTTACCATGATCTGGCAAATTCTAACCGTTTTTGGAAATTTGGAAAACAACAAAGAAACGTCAATATCTTAGCTGTTAAAAAACATTATATTAAAGTACTATCGTATGTTAAATTATTAAAGTAATATATGATTACATATATATACAGCGAAACTAAATGTTCCGTACGGTGCCATGCGCTGATAGCCCGTAAGAATGAAAATACAATTGCGATTAGAAATGATTACAAATCTATTCATCGCCAAATCAAACAAATTCAAAATACATACTAGATATTGTTGCACCAATTTGTACAATAGTACAATTGTCTATTTTTGCTCAGTTGCACGACTAAGCAAACATTGGTCTAAAGTAGAATTTTATATTAAATAATTACACCATTATGATCTAAGATTAATTATTTAAGAGGAAGGAAATCCTCCATGCCTGTGCCGACAATACGAAGCACAATAAGAATGATATAAACGAGTGGACAGAAATGATTATGTCCAAGTTCGTCATAGTTGCTGTAAATTAAGTTATAACATAGAACAACTACAGAAATCCATAGGAAAAGTGAACCCGAAACTAATAAAAACAATCACAGTCATTACAGAATTAGTCAAAGCATGCAATGCAAGTTGAAAAAATAGATTAAAATTTAAAAATAAGCAAACACGTATCAGGCCACGCTAAAACTTTCAACTTTTCTTCCAATTCTATTCTGTCAATACAGTAAGTCAAAAAACTAATATTGGGTATCAAACATTTTTGTTGATATTTGACTCCTACTGGACACAGGCCGACCATTAGACTTTATGACACACTGTACATGAAAGGAATGACTAGAATGAATAATACGTGAAGCTAAGTATTTTTAGAATCAGCAGCAGAATTTCAATGTTTCCTAGATGCAAGGAGCAAGCGAAACAACTATTACTAAACTTGTAGAAAAACAATGAGTCTCAAAGGAAGAAAGTTGACAGGAATAAAGAGGGAAAGCCTCGAGATGCCGATAACGCTTTCGCTCAAATGGCATAGGTGACCATACTGGTCTTCCTGGATTAACCTGGTGCAAAGCCAAACTTCCAAGCTGACTAATTTATTCAATTACGCAAAATTAATCAAAAATATATTAAATAAAAGCAAACTAAACCAAAAGAATGTGTAACAAGACAATGCACAATTTTCCAATCTACCTAAATTAATCCAAGAGCTTTTCAATTAAAGAAATGAAAGAATTATGAAAAATGAAGCATTAGAATAAATGCATGCCCGAGAGGTCATTGGCATTTCCTAGATTCCAACATGATAAAATGGAAGTGCATCTTTGAAGACTTTCACCCTAGTTGCAGCTAAATGTGAGTAGTACGGTGGAGCAGGGTAGCTCGCGGATCGATTGTACCGACAATAGCATTAGCAGAGGTAATTATGTCAACACTTAAATTTCATCAAGGTTGAAATTCCAATCGTCCCTCAACAATTGATAACGGGTTGGTCGACTTGTGCTCTGATTAAACCAAATAAGAATATTTTAATCCAACCAATTTCATACTTCGAAATAAACTTGAATTACCTGAATTCCTGTATGGAACCGCAAATGCAATTTGGATTTACAATTTGGGAATCCACAGCTGTTCCTGGTGGGGCATCTCGTGGCTGTTAGAACAAAAACCAACTGCAAAATGCTATAGGCTTTAATTTTTTTTAAATATTTATATTCTCACCTTGCCAACCCCATCACGACGATCTTGTGAAAAAATCCAGCCTCATGTCTTTTTTGAACAGCGAGAGTAGTGATCGGGGGTTCAAATGGACCTTTCGAGTTAGGATTTTCAAATTCTAAATCTTTTTTGGCTGGTGCCATCACTCTAGAATCCTTTTCTACATGTCTGCAACCCTTCCGAATCGCATTTCCTTATTGAGGAACTGAGAAGGACAAGAATACAAAATCCTTCCTGTAATGACTCACAAACTAATTTTAATTTTAGAATACTAACCTCCTCAAATTGGCAATTTCCAATTCCTTGTCCAGTTCTGACAATAACACTCATCAACATTTTATTCAATGATGACCCCCATGTCAAAAATTAATTGACAGTTACTGCACAGCTGCTAATCTACTGACACAAAAAGAAGCAAAAAATTACTGTCACTCAATTTATATAGTGTTATTTGCAAAATACTTACGTTTTCGGAGAGATGAATTCAGTGTTTCCTTGAATAGAAGAAATGGGAGTTGGATAGAACTTAACTTGGATCCAAAATTGTCAAAATTGCAGAAAAACACCGCATCCAACCATGAAGGTAGGATGACGGTATTGAACTGGGTGTGTTACCATGCCGTGTATGCAATTCAGCATAAAAGTGCCATCACGGCAGGGCATGAATATTTGCATTCACTTGCACTCTTGCGTGCTCAAACTGTAAAGAACATTAGGAAATCTGTACATGGATGGGACAACGATTATTTCTTTGCATTCCCCAAATTAACTGATAACATTAGTTTTAAGTTTTCATCACCATATTCTTCAGTCTGCTCTTTGTATTTTATTCACTAGAAAATTAAAATAATACGACTATTAACAGCAACAAGAATATTTAGTATCTAAATTGCAATTCATTGAAATACATCGTTCAAGTTAGATTCAAAAGAAGATTATATAATTATTTGATTATTGTATCTTATGGCTTTGACACTGAAATAAATATAAGTCTATTCTATTCTATTATCTGGCAATTAAATTATTGAGGCCCTGGTGAGATTGGGACATCAACATTGGGTCTTATTTTCTTCGTATCACCTCAAATCTATTTTATTTTAACAACCAACTCCAGATTGGATATGCACCACTTATTGTAATTTTATTCTATATATAAATCGTAGTTGAATTGATTGAACGAAAGGTTGAAATACGATAAAAATAGGAGTTGTTCAAGATCAGAATGAAAGATATGAGGCTGTTAAAATGATTCACTCAGCTCAGTTACAATAATATTTTTGTCCCAGACATCCAATAAGCCAAAAGCTGTACACTCCGGAGAAGACGCCAATCATCAACCTTTTCTTCAAAACTTTTAAACCACTATTCAATCTGAAACTCTCCTCGCGGAAGAACATTGAGTCCAAGTTCAAGCCACCCTGAAAATTTAATTTCCCCAGCGATCTTAAATTCTGGTTTACATGTTTAGCTTCTGTGAAAAATTTGAAAATTGAAAATTGGGACTACCTACGAGGTAAATGGCTGTACTTCATATCGAAATATTTGATTTTCTTAAAGATGAACCAAATTTGAGTCTAGGTGAGACAAATAGACGTTTACAATAAACCCAGAACATATGTCTTTTTATGGAAATTCCTGGCCCCAAGTTCTCGGCTCAATCAGTAATTGACATGTAATAACTTCCGGAAATCACATTCTATTTGGTCATTCCCATTCCAACAACCATTGAGAACATTTTGAAATTCAGCTTACAATTCACACAAATCTATATTTTTCGTTTTTTGAACAAATTGTTAGAAACGACGACAACTACTTGTGACGATTCCAATTTCTATTATTCAAGGGGTTAGAGGTCATCCTTAATCTTGATGGGAATGGTTCCTCCAAAGCACATCATGGACGAACAAACAAGGTATAGGGTTTCATTAAAGCTGACTAGAAAAGGAGCCCAAAAATTATCATTGGCTCCAATGTCATTAGGATAACCAAAAAACTTTAGCGTGTACTTCTGTTTCAGATTTGTACTGGGTTCGACTTAATTGATTATGGAGTCAAGCGTAATTTTTCTAGCTATTTGTGTGCTTATGTATTAAACCAAAAAATAAATTGGCTCGTCGTGATTGTGTATTTATTTCTTTTCTGAGATTGGACTAACAGTACACTCTGCATTTTCAAAGACGGATGCTAAATACAGGAGAGACTACTCAGACAAATAAAAATATTTCCAGCACCATTTATTTACACCTCAAACAGATCTCAATGCTCTGAAGATATTGTGACTTTTAAGCAACACACAATACGTTTGAGCATTTGACAATAAGTATATAGGTGGATGTAGTATAGTAAGACATAGTAAGATAATCCTTGCACAATTTGGGAACCATACGAAAGAAGAAGTACATACTAATACATTCTAACCGCTCTTGGAAATTCGTAAAATTTAAAATTAAACAGTTACAATTACAATTACAAATTACAATTAATTAATTACTACAAATTTAATCGATTCAATACATACAGCGGAACTAAATGTTCCGTACGGTGCCATGCGTCCGATAGCCCGTAAGAATGAGCATACAATTGCGATTAGAAATGATTACAAATCTATTCATCGCCAAACCATACGAATTAAAAATACAAATTTTATAGCACCAATTTGTACAATAGTACAATTGTCTATTTTTGCACTGTTACACGACTAAGCAAACATTGTTCTAAAGTAGAATTTTATACTAAATAATTACACCATTATGATCTAAGATTAATTATTTATGAGGAAGAGAATCCTCCATACTGTGCCGACAATACGAAGCACAATAAGAATGATATAATCGAGTGGACAGAAATGATTATGTCCAAAACGATTGCTGAGATCTTAAATTAAGTTGTAACCTAGAAGAACTACTGAAGCCCAATGGAAAAGCAAATCCGAAACCAGTTAAAACTATTACAGGCATTACAGAATTAGTCAAAGCATGCAACTTGAAAAAAATAGGCTAGAAATTAAAAATAAGCTAAAGACGTATCAGGCCAAGCTTTTGATTTTGATTTTTCTTCCAATCCTATACTGTTAATTGCTAAGCATTTTTAGAAACAGCACCTGAATTTCAAGGTTTCCTTGAAGCAGCCAAAAAGAGCGGATTTTCCTTTGTTGTTTGGTTGAACGATGCCCTCTTTCGATTTGGTAACAATAAGGTTGGACTTTGCAATGAAATTTAATTAATTGATGCATAACTAAAGCACGATATATATTCACAATATGCAATATGAATATATAGTGGAGAAATTAAAAATAATAAAAAATAAATTGCAAGAGAAAATGAAAAACAAAAGCAATAAGGATAAAGGTGGAAGACGATGACGATCCTGCTGAACCTTTTGTGTCCTCTATTCAATACTTCCATAATTATAATATCACCAAAATCAAAATAATAAATTAAGGAAAAATACAAATAATATAGAAACTTGAATTTATGAGAAAAAAAATTTCAAACAAACATCTCATTATCTAAATGTCTCCCTTCGTACTTTGTATACTCAAGTACAGTACAATCTTCACTAATTTAAGTACCATTAATAATTTACATCGGAAGTTAATATTCCGTACGGTGCCTTTTAAACAAGCACCGTAAGCGTGATAGCAAAATCGTGGATATCAAATATTAAATATCTTCGTTAATACTTGATTTCCACTCGAGCTTGCAAGAGCTTTGGATTTATTCCAAAATGTGAACATTACAAATACAAGCCAATCGTAGGAAATGAAAAAAATAGAGAATAAAACTATAATAATTTATTGGGGTTTAAAATTCTAAACTTTTTACTGTTTGTGCCATAACGCTAGAATCCTATTCTAGATCTCGGCAACCCTTCCCAATTATGACTTCTAGCATTTCTTTATTTAGGACGAGAAATGGACATGAGTATAAAATTCTTTGTTCAGAATATTAATTCTTCACAAAGGTCTTCCTCACTGTAGACCAAATTGTTTACACCCTTGCAAGCAACATTAAAAGCAAAATGCAATACAAAATGAAAAGAAGACAGAATAGAAATACAACGTACGAGTTGTACGTACGTTCGTACAACTTTATTACCCTCGTCAAACATGTCCCAAACGCCTTGTGGGACTTGTAATCCCGAATTAGTATCAACACAAAGCACAGGAAGACACACTCGAACACACTTTGCAAAGCAGATGAAATAAAAAGTACATACTAAAGTAAGAGTAAAGATTCACAATACACAATTTGAAAATCTAGTGGTGAAATTAAAAATAAGCGAACATGTATCAAAAAATATCAAAAATCATGTATGGCACGGTAAAAATAGGAATTCTTCTTCCAATTCGGTACCGTGGATACAGTAAGACTTTATGGCATACGTAAACTTACTGTTTACGTAGAACAATAAAAATTAAATGCAACATAAAAGGGAAAAAATAGCCAATGCAACATATAGTCATTCCATCTGCAGAGTAGGTGCACAAATTAATTAATTCAATTAATTAAAGAAATGAAGGAATTAATTATAAGGAAGAAATTATAATTTTACAATACTAACCTACTCGAATTGGCTATTACCAGCTCCATATCGAAAAAATATTATTTTCCTGGGCTTATGTCCATGTGAGGGTCTTAAATATCTGGTCAACATTTTTTTCACTATGAAATCGAAGTCATTGATAATTTTCGCAGCTTCAACGCCTTTAACCTTGGCCCTTGATGCAGCTAAATGGGCGTAGTATGTTTAAGCTAGGGGGTAACTCACTGATCTGTTGCACCTGGAGTAGCATTAGCACAGGTAAAATGTCAGAATTTGAATTTCATCTGTGTTGAAATTCGAATCGTCCCACAACAACTGACAACGGGTGGGTCGACTTGTGTCCTGAGTAAATCAGATTAGAAGATTTTAATTTAACCGATTTTATAATTTAAAGTAAATTCAAATCACCTGAATTCCAAGGTGAAACAGGTAGTTGAAATTCGTACAGTTAGGGTTAAGTATCAAATTATCCAAACTGTTCCTGGTTGCGCATTTGAAACTATAAATGCAAAGATACTTCCCCTTTTTATTTTGAGAGTTACGCAGTGGGTTACAATTCCACGCTAGAAAATTTTGTTTGATGATTTAGTATTCCAAAATGATTTTAATTGTTGGCATGTACTACTTACCTGT